>MU739094.1:17460-52166 GCA_026770625.1 Nicotiana glauca | reverse complement strand
CTCTCTCTCTCTCTCTCTCTCTCTCTCTCTCTCTCTCTCTCTCTCTCTCTCTATGCCTCTCTCTATCAATCCCTAATTTCAGTAATGTATAGCAATGGAAAAGAGAGCAGCAATTCCATCATTGACAGCTATTAAAAAAGCTTTGAAGCTTTGAATTCAAATTTGGATTTTCAAAAATATAATTTTTTTGAATTGGATATTTTGGAAATTCTCTCTACGCCTCTCTCTACCTCACTCCCTAATTCCACCATAGAATAATTACATTATACTTACGAAATTATAGTAAAATTATATTATGTTATTTTTATATTTTTTATTTAAATATTGCATGAAAGTTAAATAGTATTATATAAAATTTATATTTAAGTTGTATGATATTGTAGTTATATGTAACTGGGTATAAATAACGTTTGAAAATTGTAGAAAATTTGTAGATAAGTTATATAATATATAATTAATTGTATAAAATTTATTTTTACTATGTATAAATATAATGACCCAACTAGTTGTTTCATGAGTTACAACCCCTTTTCCCTAATTTCTTCTTTTTTATGTGTTTTTAGCTATATTTCATCATATCGTGTTGGTTGGTTCGTGTTCGGAGTGGTCTTGGAGTGAAATGAGACACTTAGTCTCTAATTTAGGAGCTTAAGTTGAAAAAGTCAAGTAGATGTTGACTTATGTATAGAAGGTCTCGGATGTGAATTCTGATAGTTCAGATAGCCCCAGTAGGTGATTTTGGATCTTAGAAGCATGTTCCGAATGTAATTTTTAGGTCCTTGGTAGAATTAGGCTTGAATTGGCGAAATTGGAAATTTGGAGTTTCCGGTCGACATTGGAAATCTTGATATATGGGTCGGAATGACATTTCGGAAATTGGAGTAGGTCCGTAGTGTTATTTTGATGTGTGTGCAAAATTTCAGGTTATTTGGAGGTGATTTAATAGGTTTTGATGTTGTTTGTGGAATTTGAAAGTTTCTAAGTTCTTAGGCTTGAATCCGATGGTGATTTGGTGTTTTGGTGTTGTATTGAGTGATTTGAAGGCTCCACTAAGTTTGAATGATGTTATGGATATTTTGGCATGTTTGGTTGAGGTCCTAAGGCCCTCAGGTGAGTTTTGGGTGGTTAACGGACCAATTCTTGGTTTTGGAAGTTGGCAGATTATCTGGTATTTTATTGCAGAGAATTCCTTCTTCGCATTCGTGAGAGGGCTCTCGCGTTTGCGAAGGGATGTTGAGAGGGGAAGATGGATTGTTCTTCACATTCACGATGTAGTTCCCGCATTTGTGAAGGTTCATGAGTTTAAGGCTACGCGTTCACGACTAGGGCATCAAGTTCGCATAGAGTCAACGCTCATTTGGAGCTTCAAGCAGTTAATCCTACATGTTCATGAGGTGTGTTCCACGTTCGTGTAGGGTCAAACAGAGTGGTCTTCACGTTCGCAAGTGGGTCCTCGCATTTGCGAATAAGGGATTTTCGGTATGAGGCAGCTTGTGCTTCGCGAACGCGAGGGCACTGCCTCGTTCGCAAAGAGAAAGACATCTGGGCAGAGTGTTTAAGTTCAAAAATAAGGATTTGAGTTCATTGCCACGCTCCCTTTTACTCGCCAAATCAATTTTTTACATTTGATGACTCCTTTGAGAGAGTAAGGAAAAGAAAATGGTTAGAGTCGCCACCTAACAGATTAAGGTGAGTTAGGGAACCTAAAACAGATAACTCATATCATGCCAGCTGGCATCACCAGAGATCAGGTAAGGGCTCGAGATTACCTTGAAGGGAAGGTGTTAGGCACCCCTCGAGGTCCACAACGGTGGGTCCCAGCTTAACTTAATTCATGAATTAGTCTAATACAGAAGCTAGAGAACTACTTAATAGGGATAGAGGTTCCTAAATTTTTTAGCCAAAAGGATCACCCTATGCAACATAAATAATACTTCGTAACTCCCTCGAGTCAGGGTGTTACTTATATTATTCAGCGGACACAGACTATAATCTCCTGCTACCCGATTACTATCTTTAAGATGTTACCTAAAGCGCTCAAATTGATTCTAGTTCGATTCCTATGCGTGCACAACCCGTCCCTTACCTATGACCCCGTAGGTATTAAGACCTCTAATTGGGATAGTTCAATACTGAGCCTAGGCTGCTCAAAAATGTAAAAGACTAGGCGATAAACAAAACATGTTAGGACTTGCAAATACAAAGCAAATATGGACTCTTGTTAACCTCCACACATAAACAGCAAATGCAGGTAAATTAATTGACAATCTTCATCGATCATAAAATCCTATATGCAGGATATCAATGTGAGAAATAGGCAAGCAATGTTATACAGAAGCAGTTTCATTGAAGCGAGTATTAAGACCTATTATTTGCCTACTGATTTTAATGAATATCTTCTAGACACTTCACTCATAATGAATCAGAGTTACAGATCAAGAATTGTTATTAAGTCCTATAAGCATATTGTCTAAGTAACGACAATGGCAATTTTATTCAGAACCAATTAATAGAATCCTACAGGCATGATCTCTAGGTTTGAAATTGTGTTGACCCAAAGGGTCATCTTGTATTATAGAATTTGAATTCGGGTTTTGAGGCATTAAAAATCTCATTTTCTTTCTCCTCGATTTATGTGCGCAGTTCAAGCGCGTTTCCCAAAAGCACTTATGTGAAATTTAAGAAAAATAATGAGTTAGGCCTTTAAAACTGATTAAAGTTGACTTCAATCAACATTTTTAATAAATGGACCCGGAACCATGATTTGACGGTCGCGTAGAGTCTGTAGTAAATTATGGGACTTGGGCGTATGCCTGGAATTGAATTCCGAGGTCCCTAGATCAAGAAAAGAAATTTTAAAGAAAATTATTTGCTTTTGAAAATGAAATGGTGTGTGATCTTGATGGTATCGGGACCGTATTTTTGCTCTGGAGCCCTGTACAATTTAAAATAATAATTAAGTCAAATTTTCTAAATTTGGTAAGAATCGGAGTTGGTTTGATATAAATCGGACCCTAGGTTGAGAAAATAGGAATTTTGAACTATCTTATGAATTTCATGAATTTGAGGTTAAATTCATAGTTGTTGATGATATTTTGATGATTTGATCGCACGAGCAAGTCCGTATGATATTTTTAGACTTGCGTGCATGTTTGGTTTGGAGCCCCGAGGGCTCGGGTGAGTTTTGATAGGCCACAAAGTGAATTTGGACTTAGAGAAATGGCTGTTGCAGGTTCAGTTTTGTTGCAGGCTCTGATCTCGCAATTGCGAGCCTGTCAGGCTTGTCAATTGTGAGGGGCTTTATCGAAATTGTGAAGAAGCCCTGGCCAGCTTTGTTCGCATTTTCGAGTTTTTCTTCGAAATTACGAAGGAACACGGCTAGGAGAGACTTTGAATTTGCGACCAAAAGGTCGCATTTGCCATTCTAGAAGAGATGTGAAGGGTTCGCATTTTTTATACTTTCAAGCGAAGCTAAGGTCGCAAATGCGACATTGGCAGCTGAGTAAAAGTGGTCTTGGATGGGATTTTCACTTCATTCTTCAAAATTTCAAAACCTAAACTCCTAATGGTCATTT
Source organism: Nicotiana glauca (assembly GCA_026770625.1). NCBI lineage: Eukaryota > Viridiplantae > Streptophyta > Magnoliopsida > Solanales > Solanaceae > Nicotiana > Nicotiana glauca. The sequence goes on along the minus strand of MU739094.1, from coordinate 48,591 downwards.
TTCTAGAGAAAATTCTTCCGCAAATCATAGGTAAATGAATCTTAACTCTCTTTTTTTCAATGTATTTCATCTTTTTACACTATTTCATCTCAAAATCTAGGGGTTTTTAATGGGAAATTGGGTGTCCTTGGGTAGAAATTAGGATTTTCAAAATTTGGGGTTTTGGATCTCAAATTGAGGTCGGATTTCAAAACCAATTACATATATGGGTTCATGGGTGAATGGATAATTGGGTTTTGGTTCGAACTTAGGGTTTTGAATAAGCGGGCCCGAGGTTGATTTTTGACTTTTGGGGAAAACATTGGGAAATATACATTCATGCATTAGAATTGGTTTATTTAGCATTTATTGATGTTATTACGTAAATTATGACTAGACACAAGCGGAATGGAAGTGGAAGGTAAAGCGGTAATTGAGACTTGATTTTGTCCGTGGAATTGAGGTAAGTATTTGGTTTAACCTTAGCTTGAGGGAATAGGAGTTGTGATCTTATTTGCTACGTGTTAGTGTTGAGTACGATGTAAATATGAGGTGACGAGTATCTATACGTTGGTTTCAAACATGCTCGTGAGTCTTATACCGTCATTGTTGTGACCCTCATTATGTACTGTCCATGCTTCAATTAATAATTATCACTGTTCAACAAGACTTATGAAAATTTCTTGGTAGTTGACCATTGTTGAGTATTGGCTCAAGTTGAGATTTATTTTGTGAAGTAATTGTTGAAACGATATTGGTTATAGTTGATTCCCTTGCCGAGATATTATTGTTTATATTGTTGTTTCCGTTGCTGGGATGTTATTGTTTATATTTTTGATTCCTTGGCTGGAATGTATTGTTCTATTGTTAGGGTGAGGAAAAGTGTAAAGCACGAAGGGTGATATTGTGCATGATATTGTGAGTGAGTGTTAATGCACGGAGGGTGATGCCGTGCCGATGTAAGAGTTAATACACGAAGGGTGATGTCGTTCCATGATTATGAGAGTTAATGCAAGAAGGGTGATGTCGTTCCATGATTATGAGAGTTAATGCAAGAAGGGTGATGTCGTGCGATGATTATGAGAGTTAATACATGAAGGATGATGCCGTGTCATTTCTATTGATTCTCTCGGTTAGAATGAGAGTAAAAGCATGAAGGGTAATGACGTGCACGTGTTATAGTTTCATTATTTCCTGTTGACACAAATATGGTGTTCATTATGTTTCTCTATTGATTTACTATTAGAAATTGATATTCCCCGCAACATGTTCCCCTTCCCATCTTTATCTGTTATTTTCTATTATTATTGTTCTGTTCGCATATGTTTTAACTGCACAAGTTTGAGTGGCTATCTTGTCCTAGCCTCGTCATTACTTCGCGGAGGTTAGGCTCCACACTTACCAGTACATGGGGTCGGTTGTATTGATACTACACTCTACACTTTTTGTGCAGACCTCGGTTTTCATGACCCAAAATCCAATAAGGGTTGTGGTGGCGCCGGACACCGCCGTCAGGCCAGCCAACTCAAATACTTAATTAAATATCATTTTAACACTTTTGAAAAATATTTCTTTTATACGTTTTAAACAAGACTCAGTGTATTCTTCCGAATAAATAAATAAAATATTTAAACAACTTTTAAGATTTCCAAATAATCCAAATACATCCCCAGAACCCGGTGTCACAAGTACATGAGCGACTACTGATAAGAGAAATAAAATACAACATCCGTCCGAAATACAGTGGACGGAAAGTAAATACAGTACACTGGAAGGGACTAACCTAGCTGCGGTTGCCTCGAATGATGCAGCTAACCTAGTCCCAGAAATGTCCGTGCTGCTACGCCCCGTAGANGATTATTTATCCTTAATATACATATTAAATAGTGGATTTATTTTATAAATATGATTTTAATCCAGATAGAGGAAACAAGTAAACACATAATTCTTTCATAGGGAATTTTCCAAGATTTCTTTTTCATTATTAACAAAATGATCTCGAGCCAGAGTGAGGCATGTAACAACATAAATAAGTTCAAGGCAGCAATACAAGCATGCGCAAATCATACCGAGGCTACAGCCCGATCCAATAGAAATAAATGTGCACTTGCCGAGGGTCGACGACGCGCCTATAAATTCATCTATTAATCTGCCAAAGCGTTCGGCCCGTTCCAAAATAAACACACACAGACAGACAATCAGTCAAGAAGTCAACATGGAGCAATTATCCAAGAAAGACCAATTCTCTTTAATAATTTGAGAAAACGAAGCTTAAGTCTCTTTAGAAATCCATCTATTATGTTAATGTGATTTAAGCAATTCAAGCCATCAGTGGGTTCACAATTAATTCAAATATAACATGCTTTTGGATCCTAGACTACCCGGAGAATAGCATAATAATAGCTACGTACGGACTCTCATCACCTCGTGCATACGTAGCCCCCACAAATAGGAGCACATAGCCAATTTAACTCACCTATGGGGTAAATTCCCCCTCACAAGATTAGAAAGGAGACACACCTCGCTTCGAAAATCCACAATCGGCATTCTACATTCTTTCGAAGACTTACACCAACGCACAATGCTCCAAAACTAGCCAACGATCATACAAATCCATTAATATATGCTCAATTATACTTTACAACCCAATTTATAACAATTACTGACCCCGAACCAAAAGTTGACAAAAATGCCCTCGGGCCCACGTGCCCGGAATCTGAAATTTCTCGAAGATAAAGTTTACCCATGAACTCACGAACTCAAATATATGATTTTCTCTTAATTCCATAATTAAAATCGTCGTCAAAATCAAAGATTACTAGTTTTCTAGGTTTTCCCCTCAAACCCCAATTTTTCTACAATTTCCATGTCTAAATCCATATATAAACCTTGTATTTAACTCAAAACTAGCATAAATTACTTACCTCATGATGAATGACGGAACCCCCTCTTCAAAAGCTCCAAAAATCGCCCAAGCCAAGAGAAAAATGGGTGAAATGAACCCAAATTCCGATTTTAAAACATTCTGCTTAGCCCAGGTCCGCCCTTCTTCGCGTTCGCGGTCTCCCGCTCGCGTTCACGAAGGCCAGTCACCCAGACCTTCGCGTTCACATACAAGGACTCGTGTTCGCGTAGGTCAAGGACCCCAGGCCCACCTTTTCCTTCTATGCGTTCCCGATCGCCTCCTCTCGTTTGCGTAGCAGCTCAGCCCGCCCCTCCGCGTTCGCGACTTCCTCTTCGCATTCGTGAAGGCCAAAACCTGAAGCCTCCCATTTTCCTCTTCGCGTTCGCGAGACTTGCTTCGTGTTCGCGAAGAAGGAAACTAGATACCAGCAACCAGCAACAGTTTTTAACCCAAATTCGATCTGTTAACCATCCGGAGTCCACCCGAGGCCCCCAGGACCCCAACCAATCATACCAACCAGTCCCATAACACATTACGGACTTGCTCGAGGCCTCAAACCATAAAAAACAATGCTAAAACCATGAATTACACCCCGATTCAAGATTTATGAACTTTGAACTTTCCAACTTCTATTTCCGATGTTTAAACCTATCAAATCATATCCGATTGGCCTCAAATTTTGCACACAAGTCATATTTGACATTACGAACCTACTCCGAATTCTGGAATCGGATTCCGACCCCGATATCAAAAAGTCCACTTCCGGTCAAACTTCTCAAAAACCTTCAAATTTCTATCTTTAGCCAAATGGCTTCAAAATGACCTACGGACCTCCGAATTCACTTTCGATCGCGCTTCCGACTCCAGAATCACCATACGGAGCTACTCACAGTCTCGGAATCCCAAATGGACATCGATAACGCTGAAATGCACTCCAAGACAAACCTAAGAAATTTTTTCCAAAATGCTAACTTCCACAATAGGCGCCAAAACGCTCCCGGGTCATCCAAAACCAGATCTGGGCATACGCCCAAGTCCGATATCATTATACGAACCTACTGGAACCTTCAAATCCCGATTCCGAGGTCGTTTACTCAAAGATCCAATCCTAGTTCATTCTTTCAACTTTAAGCTGCTCAAATGAGAATTTTCATTTAAATTTAACTCCAATCTTCCTAAATTTAAATTCCGACCATGCGAACAAGTCACCATACCTGAAATAAAGCTACTTATGGCCTCAGACTGCTGAACGACGCGCTAGGGCTCGAAACGACCGGTCGGGTCATTACATTCTCTCCCACTTAAACATACGTTCGTCCTCGAACGTGCTGAGAACTACACTGGAGTAGTCTGAAATCACTATTTAGCACCTCATGTACCTTCTCGTGCTACCACAACTTAGTTGAGCACATTAGCTCGATAAGTTCGGAAGATACTTCCCTTTATTCAAGCAAATAAGCCTTAGAGCCCAATTCCAACATCCGGAATTCTATGCCAGGCCTGTTTCTAACATACGATCATCGTATCAATCACTATACGCTGTACTCAAACGTGAATGCATAACTCAACTGAATTCACACTTAGCATCACTTTACTCATAGGACCACAATAATATTTCTGTTTGAATTAATCGAAATTCCACGAATCTGATGCTCCTATTGCACCTCATGACCTACATAGGTCTTACTCTAACTATCACAATACCGCCACGACGGATGAGATGCCGAAATTCGTAATCAACTGCCGAGTCAACCAATCATCGAGTCCATACTTCTGACAAGAAACATTACCACATTCTGAACTAAATAATGATCTTCGCTCCTTAATATACTTCATATAATCAGATTGCACTAATCCTAAATCCCACAATCTCATCTTACCCAGTACGAACTGCTCAAGCAATAAGCCACTCCGAATGCGATCACAAGTCTCATATGATGCCACAACGTGCCAATAGGCCACCATTCCAAACATAACACAAATGAAAATCGAACTCTCGAAAGAATTACCTAACCCTCGCGCTAATACGGACTTTCCTTAGAAGATACGAAGCAAAACACAAAAAAAAATTAACATATAGAGGACCAGACTCGACATCACATTGTTGCGGTGCGCAACCCGATCTAAATAACATACCCATGGCGGCGTGCCACCCGATCCACACATAGATCTCACATAAGGAGATTGCACTTCGAGCTAAATCTGCTCATTAGAATAAAAATATAGAATTTTGATCGCAAGCACGCTAAGTGCATAATACCATCCCTGAGAAAACACATAGCGCTATAGGCTACAAAACTCAAGCACAACTGAGGTGCGATACAAGATCTGAATCTCAAGAGCCATTCTGCTCATATAACATCATCGCCACGTCGAACCTCAACACATAAGAATTTACCAAGCCGTCTCACAACTCATACGTCGTAATACACCATTACCTGGAATAGTTGATGAACAAATAACACCCCGACTATTCCTCTATAGGGAATGCTCGCTGAAGCGAACACAACTGGCCCGATATAAAGCCCTGTTCACATATAAATCAATCCACCGATCTCAAGCCGATTTTTGATTGCACCAACTTGGCCAATGACCTTTCAAAGGTCCGTAGTAACTCTCTTTTGCCTCATATCATGTAAGAATAACCATCATAACCGGAGCAACCTCCTCAGTTCATAACCCAATATACAAAGTGCCCTCCAGGCATAAATTCTCAAATTAATGATATTACCACAACCCTCATACTTGGTTTAAATCTTTAGCCAATCAAGTGACTACATGTCACACTTATACAATCTTCCCGTGGGAAACGTTCCCACAATCTTCCGAAATAAATAACCGGTCTGCACATCTAAACCATCGGACGCACTAACGCTGAAAAGCGATCCAGAATCCTTAACCAGGATGCAGAACCTCTTCCATAACACAGACAATACCAATTTACTCTAATCATTCAACCCCTTCCTTGGTCATCTGAGCCCGTGACATCCTTGTCAACACCGAACTGCAACCTTGATCCTCCCTTCACATTTCCATACCTCTCACCGTACCCAACATGCCAATATATGATAGGACACGATTTTCATCATAACTCCGAATTCATTAATATTTTCACATTTCATCATATACTAACTTTTCACTTAACTCACTTCAGGAGAATCATAGCAACACGCAGGTAAATTCCCATAACCATAGAATATGCAAATCTGCAAGTAGTGGTCCAAGCCACCATAGCCCTTCCGAAATCCGCTTCCACTTAACAAGCCATAACAGAAGAATGCCCCTGATAAATCATTAATCACGGCGGCCGACGGCCTCACACGTACCTCCACAAATCATACACATAACTTGATCTCGCGGACCGAACTGATCACTGGCCCCAATATGCCAATTCAACTATGGCTAACCAATTTACCTTCTTCCAATTCCTCCCTGCTTGCCTAAAAAAACAAGACTAACTCCATTCAACACATAACATACAACATCTACACTCACCCCGAGTGTCCTTGAATCACGAGACCAGGCTGTCTCAATTCTCACGAACTTTTTCACAACACCCAAATGCTAGACCACAAGCCAAACATCCCGGAACATTCTGTGCCTCTTCTCATAAACTGCTACAAAGCTTGATTCTTAATTGTACCTACAAGTTCGACATCGTTAGGCACCACACTTTACCTCTTGAATTCACTAGGACCGTTACTGAGAGCCACCCGCTCTGACTTGGTCCCAAATATAATTCACTCCATGAATCTTCTAGCACATTAATACCCTCCCAACGAAGCACTGACAGAACCACTCCCCTTTAAACTCGCTTCTATACAAGGCATAAATTTTGAATCTTTTCCCAAGTTCGAACATAAGCCCATAAGGCTAACCATAGCACATCCTTAATAATTCCTCCGCTTAATTTACTACTTATGGTCTTTTCTCGTAGCTGAATTAATCCATCAATATGCTAATAATCAGAAATCAAGCAAGTAGTTAACCATGCAACCCAATCTTAGGCGGTGGGACTCTCTTACTTAGCTTGAAGCCACTATTGCACAACTCTGGAACTCACTAGACTCCTTTATCTCTTGTTGACATAACCTTACGCAATCATCCGCTGCAAATTCTCGGAATCTTTCTGTAATTCCCCATCTTTCATATTCCAAATCATCATCCACATTCACACGACCGATCTCTTTATTGGATAACCAATATCATCCACATTCACACGACCGATCTCTTTATTGGATAACCAATATAATTCCTTGCAGAAGCCTCGCCAATCACGCGACCGCTAACCTGCTCACGGGTAAATAATCCACCTAGGGGAATCACCTCTCGACATCTTCCCAAGTCGTTGCATGGGGTACATTCACTATGATACCCATAGCCCATCCTGAGTCCGAGCTCACCTTCCAGTTGCACAAGTCCATTCGCCCCTCACGGACATCAATTAAATGTGCGGCAACATCCTTCAAATTCAGGGTTATGTTGCACCTTCCTCCATTTCAAGCAGCTCCTTTCTGCCATATCAATCTTCTGCCGCATAATTGCCCATACTTCACATCATACTCGCAGGCTTCAATCACCAATCATTAAAATCTCTAATTCTACCCAAACTCGCTTTAAGGCACGTAGTCATCTTACTACCAAGCCCATATGCAACCCTCGCCACTCTCCCACTTTGGTGGAACTCATATATTTAATTAACCACTCGACCTTGCTCCTCATACTTGGCCTTCCAGAAGTTTTAAACACCACCTGACACTTCCCACATCTCCTTCCTCATACTTTACTGCTAAATTGTTGCCTTAAAAGAAATCTATCTTCGTGGAACTTGAATCCACCATTGCTGCTAACTTTAAACCTTTCCAAAGGTCATCTTTATCGATCCGTCAACATTAAAAATTCTTATTCGATCTTAAACAACTGCACCATGCGATATCTGACAGTCGTAACTCCAATACTAGTACACAATACCCTGCCATAAAGGTGAATTGTAGCAGATTATAATATCGACAAACTTAGTACGTCCAAATAGGACGATATCACCCCAATGTAGATGAGAACTCCACAACGTTTGCAATTACCACGTTTCATTACTTCCACCAGTCCACTTCTGACCATCCTCAGTTCATTTGACTTTTCCCTGCCGGGAATGAAATACTAAATCCCTTGATTACACACTGAGTAAACTTCCCTTAAATTCATTCACTGCCGTGACACGTGGGCAAACACCCTACCATTACGACAACACTATGGAATAATCGCTCATAAGCATTATGGCAACCTGTGCCTAGCCTCAAGGCTCTTAGAAGTTCCTTTACTGAGCTAAAACAATGGAATATCCTTCCATAAGGCGACCATAATAGTCAAATAAACTATACCAGGAAAAATCATCTCGCACCACATTTGTAGTGCCATTTCAATTCTTCAAATTCTCGATTTCTAACAAGCGCTCGCGTCGCGTAAGATTGAGTGGGAAGGAATCAAAGGCATAAGCCTCAAAGGAATTGAACCGCACGATAAGGAAATCAAGAAGGGAAGTACTCCTAATAGCCCTGTAGCCTCTCGAGGATAAGTACAGACGTCTCCGTACCGATCCCCGAGACTCTACTAGACTTGCTTATGACTCGTGAGACCGACGGGAACCTAGCGCTCTGATACCATGTTGTCACGACCCAAAATCCACTAAGGGTCGTGGTGGCGCCGGACATCGCTGTCAGGCCAGCCAACTCAAATACTTAATTAAATATCATTTTAACACTTTTGAAAAACATTTCTTTTATATGTTTTAAACAAGACTTAGTGTATTCTTCCGAATAAATAAATAAAATATTTAAACAACTTTTAAGATTTCCAAATAATCCAAATACATCCCCAGAACCCGGTGTCACAAGTACATGAGCAACTACTGATAAGAGAAATAAAATACAACATCCATCCGGAATACAGTGGACGGAAAGTAAATACAGTACACTAGAAGGGACTACCCTAGCTGCGGTCGCCTCGAATGATACAGCTCACCTAGTCCCAGAAACGTCCGTACTACTACGCCCCGTAGACTGCTAGAGGCATATATACCTGTGCAACAAAAATGCACAGAAATGTAGTATGAGTATGTAATCAACGTGTACTCAGTGAGTGTCCCGCCTAATTCCGAAGGGGTAGAGACGAGGTCAACTTGACACTCTCTAATAGTCCAATGATTATTTATCCTTAATATATATATATATATATATATATATATATATACATATTAAACAGTGGATTTATTTTATAAATATGATTTTAATCCAGATAGAGGAAATAAGTAAACACATAATTCTTTCATAGGAAATTTTTCAAGATTTCTTTTTCATTATTAACAAAATGATCTCAAGCGAGAGTGAGGCATGTAACAACTTAAATAAGTTCAAGGTAGTAATACAAGCATGTGCAAATTATACCGAGGCGACGGCCCGATCCAACAGAAATAAATGTGCACTTGCCGAGGGTCGACGGCGCGCCTATAGATGCATCTATTAATCTGCCGAGGCATTCGGCCCGTTCCAAAATAAACACACACAGACAGACAATCAGTCAAGAAGTCAACATGGAGCAATTATCCAAGAAAGGCCAATTCTCTTTAATAATTTGAGAAAACGAAGCTTAAGTCTCTTTAGAAATCCATTTATTATTTTAATGTAATTTAAGCAATTCAAGCCATCAATGGGTTCACAATTAATTCAAATATAACATGCTTTTGGATCCTAGACTACCCGAAGAATAGCATAATAATAGCTACGTACGGACTCTCGTCACCTCGTGCGTACGTAGCCCCTATAAATAGGAGCACATAGCCAATTTAACTCACCTATGGGGTAAATTCCCCCTCACAAGATTAGAAAGGAGACACACCTCGCTTCGAAAATCCACAACCGGCATTCTACATTCTTCCGAAGACTTGCACCAACGCACAATGCTCCAAAACTAGCCAATGATCATACAAATCCATTAATATATGCTCAATTATACTTTACAACCCAATTTATAACAATTACTAACCCCGAACGAAAAGTTGACAAAAATGCTCTCGGGCCCACGTGCCAGGAATCTGAAATTTCTTGAAGATAAAGTTTACCCATGAACTCACGAACTCAAATATATGATTTCTCTTAATTCCATACTCAAAATCATGATCAAAATCCAAGATTACTAGTTTTCTAGGTTTTCCCCTCAAACCCCAAGTTTTCTACAATTTCCATGTCTAAATCCATATATAAACCTTGTATTTAACTCAAAACTAGCATAAATTACTTACCTCATGATGAATGACGGAACCCCCTCTTCAAAAGCTCCAAAAATCTCCCAAGCCAAGAGAAAAATGGGTGAAATGAACCCAAATCCCGATTTTTAAACATTCTGCCCAGCCCAGGTCCGCCCTTCTTCGCGTTCGCGGTCTCCCGCTCGCATTCGCGAAGGCCAGTTACCCCGATCTTTGCGTTTGCGTACAAGGACTCGCGTTCGCGTAGGCCAAAGGCCCCAGGCCCACCTTTTCCTTCTACACGTACGCGATCCCCTCCTCGCGTTCGCGTAGCAGCTCAGCCCGCCCCTCCGCGATCGCGACTTCCTCTTCGCATTCGCGGCCAAAACCTGAAGCCTCCCATTTTCCTCTTCGCGTTCGCGAGACTTGCTTCGTGTTCACGAAGAAGGAAACCAGCTACCAGCAACCAGCAATAGTTTTTAACCCAAATTCGATCTGTTAATCATCCGAAGTCCACCCGAGGCCCCCGGGACCCCAACCAATCCCATAACACATTACGGACTTTCTCGAGGCTTTTAACCGTAAAAAAAATGCTAAAACCATGAATTACACCCCGATTCAAGCTTTATGAACTTTGAACTTTCCAACTTCTATTTCTGATGTTTAAACCTATCAAATCATATCCGATTGACCTCAAATTTTGCACACAAGTCATATTTGACATTACAAACCTACTCCAACTTCCGGAATCGGATTCCAACACCGATATCAAAAAGTCCACTTCCGGGCAAACTTCCCAAAAACCTTCAAATTTCTATCTTTAGCCAAATGGCTTCAAAATGACCTACGGACCTCCGATCGCGCTCCCGACTCCAGAATCACCATATAGAGCTACTCCCAGTCTCAGAATCCCAAACGGACATCGATAACGCTGAAATGCACTTCAAACCAAACTTAAGAAATTTCTTCCGAAATGCTAACTTCCACAATATGCGCCAAAACGCTCTCGGGTCATCCAAAACCCGATCCGGGCATACTCCCAAGTCCGATATCATCATACGAACCTACTGGAACCTTCAAATCTCGATTCCAAGTTCGTTTACTCAAAGATCCAATCCTAGTTCATTTTTTCAACTTTAACCTGCTCAAATGAGAATTTTCATTTAAATTTGACTCTGATCTTCCTGAATTTAAATTCCGACCATGCGAATAAGTAACGATACCTGAAATGAAGCTGCGCATGGCCTTAGACTGCTGAACAATGTGCTAGGGCTCAAAACGACCGGTCGGGTCATTACATCGATAATGAACCTCGTGAGTAGATTATGGGTTGCTGCCTTTAGTCTATAGGAGACCCGAGGTAGATCTGCCGGCGTTCGCAGATTCTGAATTGCCCTTCCTTATGTTTTAGATATACTGACTCTTTTCATTTCGAGAACAGTTGTACTTTTCTTTCTAAACTAGTGTTTGTAGAAACTCATAGATGTTCATGAAATTGTGACAATAGATCATTGGGGTAGACATGTACTGGAGTATTTTGAATTGCTAAAACACTTCTGCACTTTATATCTGCTTAGTTTTATTTACTATTTATCTCTGGCTGGTTTAATAATCAATGTGTTACAATGTATCAATTGGATTGCCTAGATTTCACGAGTAGGCTCCATCACGACACCCGAGGGTGGGAATTTGGGTCGTGACAGAAATTGATTTTCATCCTATGTACATGGTATCTATTACTGAATTGATTAAAATTCTATAGGAATGATCTCTAGGTTTGAAATTAATTTTAGTTTTTAGTCCTATAGGCATGATATCTATTGAGCAGTAATACGGGCATAAGTTGTACATATTACCAGAAAAACAATTAAATCAAACATTGAGATCCTGTAGGCATGATTGCTAATACATATTTATTGGACGAATTAATGTGACCTATAGATAGGATTCCTAATATGAAAATATAATCCTATATGCAGTCTTGCTAATATGCAAATATAGAACTCAGAGTCAACATCACCAACGAAAGTCCTATAGGCAGGATTTCTAAAAAAAATATTGTAGAACTTAACAGTTTTAACGAAAGAGCAAAATTAATAGCATAGATGAATCTCTATAGGCAAGATTTCTACCGAGTTTAACAAAAGGAAATAAGAAATCTCCCTGATCTTACTAAATACCCCATAATCTATTTATTACAAAGTTATTATAGACCAGAATAGCAAATAAATTACATAATAGTAATAGGATACACTATAGGGAGCCTTTATTAGGCCCAAATAAACCTGGGAACCAGGCCTTCAAACCAATCCACTTCAAGGCTCAATTTATAGGTACAACATAGCCAAATACAAATGTCTCACCCATAACACATGTAGAACCATGTTTCCAATGTATCAAAGTTCCCAAGGGCCTCAGGGACCTAGGGCAATGCTCACACCAGAACCACACACTTAGAAATGTTATGAAAGAGATTAGGAACCAGATCCAGTGCGTCAAATTACGCAAGAGTCTCATATGGACCCTGAGCAGTGTTCACACTGGGGTGGTTGAGGATATAACCTAAGGGACTAAGAGTGAAAGTTTTTAAAAGAGCAACAACATATAAAGAGAGATAGATTTAAAGAGTTTTGATTTCAGAAGAAAACAAAGTTTAAGACATATAACTTGTAGACATAATTTGTACCTAGAAAACAAGCAAGGTTCATGCTCAAACACGCAGTTCAAATGAGTTGAGTCTGGTTAATAGTCTAGTTAAGCTAGGTATTCAATGTTAGCATTTAGGACAACCAAACAATCAGAACACTAACATGAATTTCAGACATGTTAGAAAACAAATTATCAAAACATATAAATAACAGAACAAAAAGTCTGGTAACAATACAAGTTCAAAGGCTTAGAACTGATTTACTACTTAACTTTCTAACATTAGGAGGCACTCAAATTCAGAATAGGTCCAGAACACATAGGAGGCTGATCGAGCATATTTTCTTAAGAGGATTCATATTATTAAAAAAAACTAATCTAAATTAATAGTGTTAATCATATGATTAAAAGAAAAGCATGTAGATAGGCAAAAACATGCTTAGAGAGGGATTTTAGACATGCAAGATTACAAACACAGACCAGGAACGCATAAAAATAGTATGACAAAGGATAGTCATTCACCAGTTCAGCAAGCAAAACCAGAATAATACCACGAAGTTGAGAGTCCAGAATGTTTGGCATTGGCTTTCAGTCGGCCAAGACCAGTAGTAAGCAAGAGAATAGAGAGAGTATAGAACCAGAAACTTTAAATTTTAGTGAGAGTCTATAGAGTTCCAGTCTGTCTAAAGCGGAAAGGAAGAATGGTTTAAATAACATTAGATTAGGGTCCATAAATAAGGTAACAATCAAATAAGGAAATCTAATAATTAATTAAAGAAGCAAAACTTCGAACATTATTTAAGGTAAGCCAACAATAACAATACATAGATGCGTGAAATATGCAATCACAGTAATTTAGGAATCAAACAAGTTTGGGAATCAAAGACTCTTAGATAACAATTAAAGGCAAGAGCCATAAATAGATAGACAGAATCAGTAAGGAAGTGAAGAATCAGAACCATAATTTTAGGGTAAGTAAATTAGTTAGAAATAAGCAAAAGAATAACACAGATGCACATAGATACATGAGAACATTGAAGAGAAAATACTCAGAATTAAGGAATCATAAAAAATTAGAAAAGATTTGAGCCTTAATTTTGGGGGAGTAGAATCACAATAGCATGCAGACTCAGAATAGATCTTAAAAGATTTTAGCCCTAATTTTAGGGCAAAATGAGATTAGTTAGAAAACTTTAACGAAAATCACTAATAATACACATAAACGGATATCAAAGAAGGTACTTAACGAAAAACGGAACCATAAAAGATCTTTGAAAAGATTTGGGCCCTAGTTTTAGGGTGAGTAAATTAGGTATAAAACTTTTGACGAAAAACTGCAAAAACATTCATAGGTAGATATGCGAAAACATAAATAAGATTTTTGACACAAAATAAGAACAAAATCTCAACAGATCTTAAAAGATCTAAACCCTAGCTTTAGGGTAAATAAAGAATCAAGAAAAATCTCAGAGATTCATGCCATAAAGAGACGGAGAATGTACATATATGGAATTAAGCAAAGATCTGAACAAGATTTGGTTCACAATAGGAGAGATATGCTTGCCATGTTAGGAAAGCAATTATGTAAAACCATAAATAGTAGCCAGTAGCGAGAAAGGCTCAATAAGGTAAGGGAATCACTGATTGATTCCATTTTGGGTTAGAAACTGAGGGAGTAACAGGTGACGACGCTAGGGTTTCACAAAGAGAGAAGAGAATGAGATGAGAGAATACTGAGGCGGTGGGTTTAGGTGAATGAGAGTTAGGGTTAGGGGTTTGGTTAATTAAAATAGGGAGAAGGGATGTGGCCCGTTGATCTTGAAAGATCAACGACCATGATTTAAAAGGTACCGGGGCGGGTTATACGAGATGGGTACCGATGGGGTTTAGCGAGTTGGGTTAATTGATTTAGGCTGGGTATTTGGTCTGGTGTATAGGTAATTGGGCTAGGTAATTGGGTTGGTTTGCGTAGCTTAGGTTCGAAAATTCAGTAAAAATTGGGGTCAGATTTTAAATACTCAATTTAACAAATAAATAATTTATAAAAAAAATCCCTTGTGCGTGAAAATAATTTAAAATAATTACTTAATATTATAAAATATAAAAAGTCATTTTTGTGTAAATAATATAATTATACATGTATATGGGCTGTTATTATAAAATATGCAATTTTAGCCTAAGGATGCAAAATAAGTATATGTCTAAATATTTAAAGATTAATATGGATATAAATGATGAAAAATTAAATAATAAATCATTATAAAATTATTTGTGATGCAATTAATAATTATTTATATAAAAATGCAGGAATAAGTTGATTAAAAGCTTTTAAAAATTATAGAAAATTATGGAAAAAATACTTGGTGATGCTCATGAACTATTTTGAAGGTATATATGTGTATTTGAGAGATATGAGGGGAAAATTGGGTATCAATAGCTGCCCCTATTTACCTATGTAGGATGAAAGAGTTGTCGGGTAAAGAAATAATGATCGATTTTGACCAAATATGGTGTTTTGAAAAATATAGGCTGCACTCTAGTCTCTGAGCTGCCTACATATCCCTGGATTTACAGGAATCAGGCTGCGTGTAGTTCTGGACCCAACTGTGAATGAAACAGATGGAATTGTTATAAAAATAGTCGTATGTTTCGGAAAGTGTTCTTTTGGGAAGTATAATATCAGATGGATTTATGCGGGGTTATGCATGTGAATCTAAAGCGTAATAGATGTATCATAGGGCAGATGTCTGAACGGTCATTGAGTAAAGGCGAGTAATTGATGGGAGTCAGTTACGTTTAGAATAATGGCAGGGTGTGAATGGTATGAGTGGAAACCAGAGCGTAGGTTGTTCCTATTTAAAAAATGGTTCACTTTTGAATTACTGCAAAAACTTAAAACACAATGCGTGCAAATATATATGGATTATTGTGAGAATTTAAACATGATGCAAATTCCTTTTGGACCAAGAATGTTGTCTTTGGACGCTGCAAATGATGTCCTTAGACCATGACGTCCCGGGCCATGAATCGTTAGTAAGGGATTCGCAAGCCATGAAATGATGTTCTCAGGCCATGAGAATGGTGCTTCTGAACCATGACGCCTTTGAATAATGATGTGGAATATTGAGAGATCCTCAGGCCATGACACGGTGTCTTCAGGCTATGAAGATGATGCCTTCGGACTATGACACCTTCGGATAGAGACATGGTGATGCATAATATGAGCAAAACAAGACAGATCTTAGTCTTGTATAGGATCGGGATAGAGCTTAGCACCAGACAAGGTAAAATAGTGCTAGGTTTCATATAGGGTAACGTTCGGTCATTAGACAAGGAAAGGCAGAGCTTAGCCTTATGAAGATAGAGAGGCAATGCTTAGCCTCATGCGAGAAAGGGAGACAGGGCTTAGTCTCATGCGATGGAAGGCAGTGCTTAGCCTTATGCAAATTGGGAGTCAGGGCTTAGCCTCATGCAAGATTTGGGACATGGCTTGGTCTCATGCAAAGAGAAGGCAATGCTTAGCCTTGTACAAATAGGGAGGCAGGTCTTAGCCTTGTGCAAATAGAGGAGACAATGCTTAGTATCATGCAATAGGAAGGCAGAGTTTATTATGCAATTGAGGAGGAAGGGATTAGCCTCATGCAAGAATTGAGATAGAGCTTAGTCTCATGTAATGGAAAGGAAAAGCTTAGCCTTATGCAAATAGGGACGCAGGGCTTAGCCTCATGCAAATAGAGGAGACAATATTTAGTCTCATGCAATGGGAAGGTAGATCTTAGACTTATGCAATTGAGGAGGCAAGGCTTAGCCTCATGCAAGAGTTGAGATAGAGCTTGGTCTCATGCAATGGGAAGGCAATTCTTAACTTTATGCAAATTGGGAGGTAGGGTTTAACCTCATGCAAATAGAGGAGACAATGCTTAGTCTCATGCAATGGGAAGGCAGATCTTAGCCTTATGCAATTGAGGAGGCAGGGCTTAGCCTCATGCGAAAGTTAAGACAAAGCTTAGTCCCGTGCAATAGGAAGGCAATGTTTAGCCTTATGCAAATTACGAGGCAGGGTTTAGCCTCATGCAAGATTTGAGACAGTGCTTAGTCTCATGCAATGGACAAATAGCAAATAGGGGCATAATATTTCTTAGCTGGAGATATATTTGTGCTTGGCGGTCCGGCTGTTATGAAGATAATAATTTTAAGGCGAATGTACTTGTGGTTATTCCTTATTCCTACATCCAAATAAAAATTGTGAGTTTTGTGGGGGGCGTCGTTTCATGCCTTTGTCTGCTTGTTTTGCTTTGCTTTGCTCTGGAAATCCTATTTGAGTTGCCCTGGGTAACGTCTGGCTGCCATAGAATAAAGTTTTCGAAAAATATGCATTTTTTTTTTATGAAATAGAGTTATTTGGAAACTAATAACTGCGACATTTTTAAAGACATTGCGGCTTCTTTGCATTAGAATTTTGAGGGTCCTCCTCAAAATTTTGCCCCGGTTTAGCAAGCGATCCTTCGATCGTTCTGCATGTAACAAAGTTTCTTGGACCTGAGAATCCTCCTCAAAATTTAACCCTAGTTACTTAACCGATTTTCTGACTATCTTACATATGATGACATCGGCTGGATTTGCTCCTGAATTTTGAGGGTCCTCCTCAAAATTTTACCCCAGTTTTTGGTTTTGGGAAAATGAATATTTTATTAAAATGTGACCGAACCCACATGGCTTCCAATGTACCCCCTCTTAAATGGAAATAATGTCAAGCGTAGTTCTATTGCATCATATGAAGAAATGTAAACAATCTAAACATAGTATCTCTTAACTGCATCTGAATTGATAGGTTTTGATCAAATTTCTCCATCCATTTCATCAAGTATGAATGCTCCTCCTGTTAGTACTTGATGAACCATGTAGGGCACTTTCCAATTGGGTGAAAATTTTCCTTTGGCTTCATCTTGATTCGGGATGATTCGCTTCAGCACCAACTGTCCCAGTGTGAATTGTCTTGGTTTGAACTTTTTGAGTTTCTGCTTCACTAGCAGACAAATTAGATTGGTAGGAAACTTATGAGCCACTATGGATGTGCTAAGACTGGTCATGTCATCATATGAACATGTAAAAATATCCTCATATTCGTTCAGGAAATGAGTGTATTCTTTCTTCTCTGACGGTGACAGGTGAATACTCATGCGAGTTTCTTTGTTGGTTTCAGAATCTCCCAAATTAATTGCCTCGGTTTCATCCAGGTTGGACTTAGGTTTTTTCTCAAAATTCTTAACTTCTCTGATAACTTCTTCCAAGTCACTATCCTTATGTTGCATTGTCTCATTATATGTCACAGTCATTCGTTCATCAAGGTAAGAAACAGTAATGATGTAGAGGAAGATATAAAAGGTAACGATAATAAACCATTAAATTATTTGATAAATGCTAAAATTTTAAACAAAATATCATCTGAATGACTTCAAAACAATGTTTTTTAAAACAAAATACTGAAAAGAAGACATCTTAAAAACTAAATTCAGCCATGCTACCCTGGGACTCGTTTGGCCTTTGATGGTGTGGCAGTCCAGTTCCTGAGGAATGCTCCCCTCTCCACCGTCTGAATGGTAAGGCCTTATTCCTCTTCCTCATCCTCAACTATCACATTGAAATCCATATCTTGGTCTTCTAGAAATAGGTTCCTTAGCCCATCCAAAGCTTCCTCTTCTTCAGATCCCCATATTGTATCGGCCTGATGAAA
This sequence comes from Nicotiana glauca, assembly GCA_026770625.1. Classification (NCBI taxonomy): domain Eukaryota; kingdom Viridiplantae; phylum Streptophyta; class Magnoliopsida; order Solanales; family Solanaceae; genus Nicotiana; species Nicotiana glauca. Next base: position 30,090 of record MU739094.1, on the reverse strand, counting down.
GGTCTGACTAAGATGCAGCACTGGCTGCTCAAGAGGATAAATAGGGACCGCGCCGAGGGGTGACCAATCATCATATTCGTGCCATGTGTACAGATATCCAAGCCCAAAAGGTGTTCCATGACGTTTCAGCTGTATTGGTTTGGTAATGCCCTAGAGTTTCTTCCCAATCCCTTTGCCGGGTTCATACCTTGAACATGCCAGTATGCTTTCTATTTTGCTGCTCCACCATTTATCCTTATCAATTGCATGGACACGCTCGATGCGGTGATAAGTTTTTCCAACCAACTTTCTTCTATTCTCGACAAACGGGATGATTTGACTGGTGTAAATGGGATTACTTCCGTCTCCATGAATGATTACCTCCTGATGGTTCCATTCGAACTTCACAGCCTGGTGTAGCATAGAAGCCACAGCTCCAATGGCATGTATCCAAGGTCTTCCCTTTAAAAGATTGTACTTAGCAGATATGCTCAATACTTGAAACTCAACATCGAACCAAGGCGAGCCCATTTGCAAACAAAGGTTGATTTCCCTAATTGTGGTCCTTTGAGACCCATCAAATGCTTTCACATTCATACTCCCTGCTCGTATTTCATGGAAATCTTTACCCAACCTTTTCAGAGTAGTCAATGGACAAATGTTGAGGCTTGAACCCCCATCTATTAGGACTCTAGCGATGAATTTGTCCTCAAATTGTACCATGGTGTGCAATGCTCTGTTGTGACTTAGTCCTTCGGGTGGTAGTTCATCTTCGTGAAAGGTGATCTTGTGGATTTCCAATACTTGCCCTACCATGTAGGCCATTTCTCCACTGGTGATGTTGTTGGGCACATAAGCTTTTTGGAGTGCTAGTGATAGGTTGCTTTTGCCTTGACCACGAGCTCGGGAGGGTTCTGTCGTCCCTTGTGGTGTATCTACTCTACCACAAGAACGAACCATTGTCTGTAACACATAAGAATAGGAATCAGTCACAATTGAAGGTTATAATGCATACAGAGGCACAACAATGCAAGATGGAAAGTTGCAGTAAAAGTGTCTAAGAAGGGTAGTGCAGACAACACAAAAGTGAGTGCGGCCGTAGACTGCCCATTGCGGACAATACAAAAATGAGTGCATCCATAGAATGTCCATTGCGGACCGCACAAAAATATATGCGGCCGTAGAGTCCCAGGTTCAAACTACTAGGGTCTCTGAACTGACATCATTGCGGAGTGGACAAAAATAAGTGTGGCTGCATAAGTCCACTGCGGACCGTACAATTTTGAGTGCGGTCGCGTAAGTCAAGATCACTATTCTCATAACTTAAAGGGTTGTGGACCGCTCAAAAGTGTGTGCGCCTGCATGACCTCTATTGCGGACTGCACAAAAATGTGTGCGGCCACACAATTCAAAATTAATGGGCACTGACTAGGGTTCATGCATTTTTGTTCTCTAATAGACATGTTTGTAGCAATCAAACCTCATTAGCACAAAACCAGACCCCAATTATCATACAAAAAGCTACCCACATGATCTCTAAGTAAAAATAACAAAACTCTGACATTTTTAGCATGAAATTAAACCTAAATCTAAGAATAAAAACAAATAAAAAATAAAGAATCTAAATGAGGAATTGAACATTCCAATAATGAAGATGCAGGTAATGAAATGAGGAAACAATTTTAGATCAAATGGGAATTTTACTATGCAAGCTTGTCTTTAGGTCTTAGAGGAGCGAAAAGTGTAAAAAGAAGAGAGAAGTTCTATTTACACTTTTGACCTGTGGGACCCAGTCTTTTATATGAGTGCGTCAGCATAATTTTGATGCAGACCGCACTCCTTACCTGTCCTATGAGAAGTCACGCTGCTGGCCGCACAAAATTGAGTGCGGCCGCAGCCTCAGCGCGGACCACACAAAAATGTATGTGGCCATAATTCCTTAACTAATATTGACAGGCAACTTCAGAGACTATTCATTTTGGCACTTAGCCAATTTTTCATGTACAGTCTCTCCAATTCACACCCATTCCTGCATACTCTTCCTAACTGGTTAGCACAAAATCAAACCTATCTAAAAGAAGTAAAATAAAATAAAGAAAAAGACATGGGTTACCTCCCAAGAAGCACCTAATTTAACGTCGCGGCACGATGTAGATTACCAATCATGAGAAATGGAGAACCGCACAATGTGGCCATCATCAACCTTGCCAAGATAATTTTAACTCGGTGCCCATTGACTCTAAAAACTTCATCATTCTTATTTTTCAAATCTAGAGCACCAAAGGGGGTTACATTCACTACTTCCAAGGGCCCACTTCATTTTGATTTCAACTTGCCCGGAAACAATCTTAACCGGGAATTTAACAATAGCACCAAATCACTTTCTTTGACCTCCTTGTTGTGGATATACTTGTCATGCAGATACTTCAATTTCTCCTTGTAAAAGGAAGAACATGTGTATGCATGATACCTGAATTCATCAAGCTGATTAAAATGTGCCATTCTTAGGTTAGCAACGACATCCCACTCAAGGTTCAACTTCTTCAAAGCCCACATGGCCTTATGCTCAAGTTCTACCGGAAGATGAAACACCTTCCCAAACACCAATCGATATGGAGATATCCCAATTGGCTTCTTATAGGCCGTCCTATAATCCTAAAGAGCATCATCAATTTTTCTTGACAAATTAGTCTGGTTGGCATCTACAGTCTTCGATAAAATTCTCTTGATCTCCCGGTTGGAGACTTCAACATGTCCGCTTGCTTGAGGGTGGTAGGGGGTGGAAACTTTATGAGTGACACAATACTTGGTGAGTAAGGTATCAAAATCTTGATTGCAAAAGTGCTAACCCCCATCACTAATAATGGCCCTTGGAGTACCAAACCTTGTAAAAATGTTTTTCTTCAAGAATACCACCACACTCTTCACTTCATTGTTGGACAAAGTAACAGCCTCGACCCACTTGGAAACATAATCAATCATGACTAAAATGTAGGTGTTCCCACAAGAACTAACAAAGAACTCATGAAATCAATATCCCACACGTCGGAGATGTTTATCTCCGAAATGGTGGTGAAAGGCATTTCATTCTTCTTTTAGATCCTACCGCCCCTTTGGTATTCATCACAACGCTTGACAAGCTCACTAGCGTCCTTGTAGAGGGTAGGCCAATAGAATCCACTAGTCAAAACCTTTGTACTATATCCAGCATGATGACCACCATACGGTGAAGAGTGGAAAGCTTCAAGAATTACCATTTGTTCTTCTTCCGGCACACATCGCCGGAGCACACCTTCGGCACATATTCGAAAAAGATACGGCTCATCCTAATAGTAATCCAAACAATCCCATTTGAGCTTCTTCCTTTGGTCATAATTCCTCTCACACGATAATTGGCTAAATCTGTAAACCATGGCATACTGGTCATTGAAACGGATACGAGTTGCTTGTCGGGAAATGAATCATCGATCTCAAGGCCGTCATGTGGCCTCTTCTCCTCCTCCAAACGGGACAAGTGGTCCGCCACTTGATTCTTACTAACCCTACGGTCTTGAATCTCTAGATCAAACTCTTGTAAAAAAAGCACCCACCGCATCAACCTTGCCTTAAAATCTTTCTTGCTCATCAAATACTGAAGTGCCGCATGGTCAGTGTGAACAATCACCTCAGTACCCATCAAATACAGCCGGAACTTCTCCATCCTAAACATAATAACAAGTAACTCATTTTCGGTCACTGTGTAATTGACTTGGGTATCATTCATGGTCTTGATAGCATAGTAGACCGGATGGAAGATTTTGTTGATTCTTTGCCCCAACACCGCTCTAATTGCAACATTACTAGCTTCACACATGAGCTCAAAAGGCAAGCTCCAATACCGTGCGGTGATAATAGGAGTAGTAGTCAACTTGAACTCAAGCAACTCGAATGTCTTCATACAATCTTCATTAAAATGGAACTTGGCATCTTTCTCTAAAAGTTTTCACAAAGGTTTACCACCTTGGAAAAGTCCTTGATGAATTAACGATAAAAACCTGCATGACCCAAGAAGCTCCTCACTCCTTTCACATATGTAGGAGGAGGAAGTTTGGAGATTACCTCAATTTTAACTTGGTCAACCTCAATACCATATTTTGAAATTTTATGGCAGAGGACAATGCCTTCCTCGACCATGAAGTGACACTTTTCCCAGTTCAGCACCAAATTGGTCTCCTCACATTTAGCCAATACCCTATCTAAATCTTCCAAACACTCTTTAAACGAATTCCCAACCTCAGAAAAATCATCCATAAAAACCTCAAGAATTTCCTCCACTATTTTGGTGAAGATAGCCATCATACACCATTGAAAAGTCATTGGTGCATTACATAACCCAAAGAAAACCCTTGAAAACGAGAAAGTACCATAAGGACATGTGAAAGTTGTCTTCTCTTGGTCTTCGGGAGCAATAAGAATTTGGTTATAGCCAGAGTATCCATCAAGGAAGCAATAAAAAGCATGTCCGACCAACCTATCAAACATTTGGTCAAGAAACGGAAGTGGGAAATGATCTTTCCGAGTGACCTTGTTGAGCTTCCTATAGTCCATGCACACTCTTCACCCGGTGACGATTCTTGTTGGGATCAATTTATTTTTGTTATTTGTCAGCACAGTCATTCCCCCTTTCTATTGGACATATTGTGCCGGAGAGGTCCACGAGCTATCGAAAATGGGGTAGACAATCCCGACATCTAACCACTTGATTATCTCCTTCTTCACCAACTCTTGCATTGCTTCATTTAATATTCTTTGATGTTCAATGGAGGGTTTGGCACCCTCCTCCAACATAATATTGTGCATACAAAAGGCAGGGCTTATGCCTCGGATATTCGCCAATGTACAACCGATTTCTCTTTTTCTTCTTTGTAGCATCTCCAAAGTGGATTTTACCTCCATGTTAGTTAATTACGAATAAATAATAACCTGTAAAGTAGAAGAAGGGCCAAAGAATTCATACTTGAGTTGCGGTGGCAATGACTTTAACTCCATGGTAGGAGGCTCCTCGATTAAGGGATTTATTGGAGGAGTCTTTCGGTTTTCAAGATCCAAAGATAGCTTTCGGGGCTCATAATTGTACGACCCCATGCCTTGCAATGCATTATACACTCCACATAACCATCACTCTCCTTATCATCATCAAGATTGAGCAAAGCTGCTTCCAATGTGTCCTCAACATTCATTGTTGCACTAGCATCATCAACTATCATGTCGTCACCAAATCCACAAATGAACAAACTTCATTACTATTTGGTTGCCTCATTGATTTGCACACATGGAAGATCACCTTTTTGTCACCCACCCGGAAAGTGAGCTCATCGGCTTTCACAGCAACAAGAGCCTTCCCCGTAGCAAGGAAAGGTCTACCCAAAATAACAGGCATCTCATATTCCACCTCATAATCAAGGATAATGAAGTTCGTTAGGAGGATGGACTTGTCAACTCTAACCAATACATCATTAATGATACCCAAAGGCCTCTTATTGTCCGACCCGCCATTTGCAACCTAATGTATATGGGTCTTGGTTGCCCAATTCCCAAAGTTTTAACACATAGTAGGGCATCAAGTTAATACTTTCCTCGAGATCACATAATGCTTTGGCAAAATCGGCGCTCCCAATAGTGTAGAGGGTTGTGAAAGCGCCCGGATCTTCCAACTTTTATGCCATTGAGTGCACAATAACACTCACTTGATGAGTCATCTTGAAGGTTTCACAATTTATTGATCTTTTCTTGGTTACCAAACATATCCCAGCATTTGCTCCAATGCCTCAACAAATGGCACATTTATGGACAAACTCTTCATCATATCAATAAACTTTTTGAATTGGTTCTCACTGTTTTGCTTTGCAAAACTTTGAGAGTATGGAGGAGGAGGCCTTGGCATTGGTGCCTTGGCCTTTGTCACCACCGATTCCGATATGTAAATCACGTGTCCCTAGATGGGCTCACCTCTTCTTGTGTCTCCTCAACACTTTTATCTATATCAATTTTCATTTCTTCATTAGCTTGAACCGCATAGCTTGGGATTTCATCCTCTTAAACCACAACATCTTCATTCGCAATCCTTCTTTGATTTGAGGTGGTTTCATCTCCACCTTTTCCACTTCTCGTAGTCACGGATATTGCATATCTGTATTATTCCCACCCTTTGGGTTTACCACCATATCACTAGTTAGTTCCCCTTTAGGACGAGTGTTCAAAGCTTATGAGATTTGGCTTAATTGAACATCCAAATTTTGAATAGAAGTGTTATGCGAGGCTATTTGAGCATCGGAGTCGGCATTCTTCCTCATCATATGTTTAAACATGTTTTCAATTCTACCCATCTTAATGGAAGAAGATCTCGGGCCTTGAGAAAGATAAGGAGCTGGACTGCTTGGTTGTTGGAACATCAGAGGCATTTGAAAACCCGGCCCCCGGTTGTTGTTGTTGTTCTACCCTCCTTGATTATTTCCTCCCTAATTACAGCGATTGTAATTTCCCCAATTGCCTTGATTGTTCAAATTGCTTTGATTAGAATTACCACCACTCCAATTGCCTTGGTAGTTTTGGTTGTTCTAATTACCTTGGTTCCCTTATGACCTTCATTGTTGTTGATTTTTCCCTTGAGCATTGTTTCTTTGACCTTGATAATTATTGACATATTGAACTTCTTCATCTTGCTCATTTAATAAATCACCTTGATCATAACCACTATCATCTTGCAAAAATTATTCCAGACGGTTTTGCATTTGTTGACCTTGTAGTCATCTTTTGTTTACCATCATATTCATACCTTCCATTGCATGACTTCTTTGGCCCTTAAATTTGTTGAAGCTAAGCCTTGGCCAATTAGTTCATGGTAGTTCTCAATCGGCTATATTTTGCCTATAGTCATGTAGATCCTTGTGTAGGTGAATTACATTAGGGTCACCTTGTGGAACATTGGCTCTACTTTACCACGCCGAAGAGGTATCTACCATCTCATCAAGAATGTCACAAGCTTCGGCATATGGCATGTTCATGAAGTTACCCCCGGCGAGTTGGTTAACCACACATTGATTAGTTGTGTTGATCCCCCTAGAAAAGGTCTATTGGATCATGGCCTTGGTCATATCATTGTTCAGACACTCTTTAACCATGGTACGATATCTTTCCCAAATCTCGTGCAATGGCTCATTGGGTTCTTGCTTGAAAGCAAGAAGCTCATCCCGAAGCATTGCCATATGTCCCGGAGAGGAATTTGGAAATGAAATTTTTTGTCAACTCATCCCAAGTGGTGATGGAATGGTTGGTAAACCTCTCTAATCAGTCCAATGCTTTCCCCCGTAGAGAAAAGGGAAATAGCCTCAACCTCAGTGCATCCTCAAAAATATTTGTTTGCTTGATCCCCCAACAAGTATCGACGAACCCCTTGAGATTCTTGTAAGCATTTTTATTCGGAGCCCCAGTGAAGAAACCCCGTTGTTGAAGCAGTGTAAGCATCATGTTGGTAATATGGAAGTTGCCCGCCCTAATACAGGCGGTACTATAGCACTTGCATAACCTCCATTTGGAAATTGCTGGTGGTCTGCCACTTTTGGTGGAGATGAGGGAGGGACGGGTGCATTATCATGAGGCGGGAGGCCTCGTCTATTATCTTGAGGTTCAGTAGGAACCTCATCCATGTCCTTATCCAAGTGCACATTTCCGATAAGCTCGTTGTTGAGAGCCATTTTCGCACCTAGAATCAATTCAAACACAAAATTAGTAACTCAGAAGGAAAGAAAGATAAAACAAACAAAAACCTATATATATATATATATAGAGCTAAATTTGTTTAAATCCCTAGCAACGGCGCCGAAAATTAATCTCGCCCAAACTCACACCACAATTAGGTAGTGAGGCGGTCGAAGCAATAATAAACTCAACACTAGTCGAGATCGAATCTACAGGGAGGTAGAATTTGGATTAGGTATATAACTAGAGTAAATGTATGTTGTGCCTTAGATTGTACTTCCAAATATTCATTGGATGTTTTATATTTCTACATTTAGCTAATAATTGCAAATAATAACTAGGAGAGAGTTTTTTTGTTTTTAGTGTTTTTCAAATGATAAAGGAATCTAGGGTCGTGACCTCCATCTAGGTGGATACCTATCAGGTTGAAAACTATAGGGCAAGTTTTATTTATTGGGTTCGTGATATAGCAATCACACGCAGTTTCTCACTGTATACCTTTCGGTAATTTGAGTGATTTTGTCCGATTTGGCTTCTGAAGCGCAAATGGGTATTTGCACAAATCAAGTGATGTATGCTCAAGTCGGGTCTTACTATCTCTAGATTTGACCATTTAATTGAGGCTATTGATTTTTTGAGTTCACCCCAATTCCTTATTAGCCAAGTTTTTCTAAACCTAGTCTCTCTCAAGCAAAGACTAGATCAAATAGGCATGAATCAATGTTTGCAACCATTAATTCTAGGATTTAAGCATAAACAAGGCTAAATAACACTAACCCAATCATAAACAAACTCTAAAATTAAAAACCCATTAAGTACCCTCAACCCTAGCTAAAGACGTATCTACTCATAAAAATGAAGAAATACAAACAAAAATTAAGATAGAATGCATAATCATAGATTAAACAAAGAAAATCTAGTGTTAAGAAGTCAATCTAATACGAAATTACTCAAAGAAGTAAAGAAAACTGCTCAGGTGTACTTCTGCAAACTAAACTTGACCTAAAAATGACAAAAAGTTATATTTATACTAAGCTGAAAATATCTGACAAAAATGCCCCTACGGAGGTTATGCGGCCATATAATTCTTATGTGGACCGCACAATGGGATTCTGCTGTGGCACAATTTTAGTGTGGTCCGCAGTTGGGACATTGGGCTTAAAATCTTCAGGCTTCTGAGTTTCGCATAAAAGTGGGTGCAACCGCACTCATGATTATGCGGCCGCACAAAAGTGATGCAATACGCACTTCAAAACTTTCCAGCTCTCTGAATCTCAACTCTACTGTAGCATAAAAATGGATCCGGACGCACGTGACCTCATGCGGCCACACAATTTCAGTGCGGTCTGTACTCCCTAAGCTGGCTAAAACATACTCTCTGAATCTCCTTCTGCGGCCGCACAATCTCATTTGTCCTGTTTTGGTTCTTGTTCACTTTAGACTATTTTATGAGGTAATTTTGACTTTTTTGGCTCGTTTCCCAATATTCCTACAAGCAAGCACGTTTTATTAGTTTTCGGGAATATCTTTGAGCATTTTTGAGCTAAAACACAAGTAAAAGAGAGAAAATAAGCAGTCAAAATCCCTTTTTATCAATGAGTAAGCTCAAAAAAAGCCCTGATGTTGTCTATTCTAGGAAAGGATCTTATCGTGAGAACTCTACTCCTACCGCCCCTTTGAAAGTTTGCGCCATATGAACTCGGAATAGGGCTTCTGTAACACGATAACCTCGACCCACTCCTTGAGTCGAAGAATCGCATCCACATTCGAGCAATAACTACACCATGAAAACATTGATAAGAATGAAGGAAAAAGAAAAAGCTATAAACGAAAGTTTAAAGGCAAAGTTATACTTATGTTTCATGTTCCATTTCTCGTGAAAGGCATATCCTCAGCCAAGATCAAATTTGAGGTTTTCACTTGAAAGAATCGTCCCAACCAGCCTCGATTTTGATCCTTATCTATGCTCGAGAATACGGCCTTAGAGGCCCGATGGGCTAGTTTTATCAATTCCCCTCGATAGAGCCGAGGACTGTACAGACGCATGAGGTGGTCATTGGTGAAAGGACACTTGTTGATTTTGCTTACGAAGAGACGGAGGAGAATTAGTATCCTCTAGAAAGAAGGATGAATTTGACCGAAGTTCACCTCGTACCTCTTATAGAAGGCAATGATGACCGGGTCCAAAGGCCCTAACATAAAGGTATAAGTGTAAACACTTAAAAAATCCTCCACGTGGGTAGTGATTGATTCCTCGGGTGTAGGCGCTACCACGTGCTTACCAACCCAATTACATTCTTCCTTGACTTTAGAGAGGAGATTATCGATGATCGAGCATATGTATCTCGAGACCGGCTCGCACCGACCCGGTACTGAAAAGGTTTTTTCAACTTTAAAATCATCACCGGTTGGGCATCCCGTAAGGACGAACATAGTCAAGGAAGGATCCGATGTCTTTTCCTTAGTAGTAGTAGATGGAACGTTTTTCTTTTTAGCCGGTTTTGAATCATAGGGAGCTTCTTTTTAGGGAACAGACTTTGAGGTCTTTTCCATTCTGTTTGGAAAGTTAATGGAAAAGAGCAAGTTAAAAGAACGTTCTTAATAATTTAGGATGAAGAACAAAAGTTCTTATAGAGAGACTTCAGAGTAATCAAAAAATTAGCATTTGGGGATATAAAAATCTCTTATGTACGAGGGCAGAGGTTTTGAAATTAAAATTTGAATGAGATAATGAGGAGGTGTTTATAGTTTGCAAATGACAGTTCAAAACATGTAATGGCCGACCAGCAACCGACGCACATTTAATGCCATTAAGATGTGACTGACGAGATATTTCGTCAGTTTTGTCATGTCTAGTGCGAAGTATCGATACGAAGATCGAGGTCTCATATTATTTCTCATCGTTTACTCTCCGAAAAATAAGGGGACTATATGTATACGGTCGAGACTGGGTTCATCTTGTATACGGTCAAGACCGAGTTCATATTGCATGACGGATCGGCTGAAACGTGATGGATTGAGGATTGACTTGGGGTTCCATCGAACCAAGGTACGAAGTCAGAACATATGTTGTCAAAGATCATCGAGCCTGTAACTACTTCCAGAACCGATCCCGAATCTGATTAAGCTCGAGGAAAAATTATCTTACCGAGTAACGGAATGCCAAAATATCTGCAATCGATCGGATATTACGAGAGAAATCTTGGCACATATCAATGAGAAACCGATTAATTGGAAAATCATGAGATTCCTTACCTTTTATACGATTGCACCCAAAGTAGGAATCCCCTACTATATAAAGGGGGTCTGATTCTTTGTAATACTCATTGTAACAGGCATCAAAAAGAAATATACTGTTGTTATTAATTCTTTTTATTTTATCATTCTGTTCCGGTATCGATTAAGGCACTTTTTGACTCAAGGGTGACCAACCTTCAAGGCTAAGTTTGTCCAACTTGTGTGGTTTGCATTTACTTTTCTATCATTAATTTCAATATTAATATGATTTTCTCTTTTGTATCAAGTTAGATCACGTATCCTTAAAACCGCATATAAATCCAATTGTTACCTAATTTTGAGGGTAAACAAAATCATTACTCAAAATAAATGGAATTCATTTACTGTTAAATGTTGCTCATCAGCATTCAAAGAGCAGCAATATAATGAGTATCGGTTTCAATTGTTGCTTTAAATAACAACAACAACAACAACAACTACCCAGTATAGTCCAACAAAGTGGGATCTGGGGAGGGTAATATGCAGACAGGCCTTACCCCTACCCGAAAGGGCAGAGAGGCTGTTTCCAATCGACTCTCGGCTCAGGGAAGGAAAGGAAAAACAAAAAGAAAAACAAAAGATCATTAGTAACTCCAGCGGAAATCGTATAAATAATTCTCTAAACATAAGAGCCCTAAATAAAATGGCATGAAATAATATCAACCAGTAACTACCATAAATAACTACCATAAGGGGAACACACTCCAATACACAAATCATCTATGGAGAGCCCTACCAATCCCCATCCAACCCCGGGAAAGGAGTATAAAAATTTTAGAAGCCCCTATCCTACAACCCTAATAATAGACCTCCAGACTTTCCTATCAAGGGCCATGTCCGCGGAAATCCGCATTCTGGCCATGTCCTACCTAATCACCTCTCCCCAATACCTCTTAGGCCTCCCTCTGCCTCGCCTCACGCCGACCACCGCCAGCCGCTCACAACTCCTCACCGGGACATCAGGGCTTCTCCTCCGCACATGCCCAAACCACCTGAGCCTCGCTTCTCGCATCTTCTCATCCACTGGGGCCACCCCCACCTTCTCTCGAATAACTTCATTCTTAATCTTATCTAACCTAGTGAGCCCGCACATCCACCTGAGCATCCTCATCTCAGCAACCTTCATTCTCTGAACATGAGAGTTCTTCACCGGCCAGCACTCCGCCCCATACAGCATGGCAGGTCTAACCACAGCTCTATAAAACTTCCCCTTGAGTTTCTGTGGCACTTTCTTGTCACACAGGACTCCTGATGCAAGCCTCCACTTCGACCACCCCGCCCCTATATGGTGGGTGACATCCCCGTCTATCTCTCTGTCCCCCTGAATCACCGACCCAAGATATCTGAAACTCTCCCTTTTGCCGATGACCCGAGATCCAATCTTCACGTCACTGCCTACTTCGCTCGGCTCGGCGCTAAACTTGCACTCCAGGTATTCTGTCTTAGACCTGCTTATTTTGAAACCCTTACACTCGAGAGTCTGTCTCCATACCTCTAGCCTCTCGTTAACACCGACCCTCGTCTCGTCTATCAAGACTATGTCATCCGCAAATAGCATACACCAAGGCACATCCCCTTGAATATGTCGGGTTAGAGCATCCATTACCAAGGAAAACAAGATAGGGCTAAGCGCCGATC
>MU739094.1:5705-16964 GCA_026770625.1 Nicotiana glauca | reverse complement strand
ACCTCCATAGCACCTCCCTAGGGACCTTGTCATACGCCTTCTCCAAGTCGATAAACACCATGTGCAGGTCCTTCTTCTTATCCCTGAACTGCTCCACCAATCTCCTGACAAGGTGGATAGCTTCTGTAGTGGAGCGACCCGGCATGAAACCGAACTGGTTCACAGAACCCCAATTTTTAACAGTAAAAAATCACAAGACTGATAATTTGAGATACATATAAAGTTTTTAGAGAAATTCATAAAGCACTATATTTTGGTAGTAATTAGCCATCTATAGATACCATTTGCTATATTACGGATTATAGATACCTTTTGTGTGATTATAAGATGTATTTGATGTATTTAAACTATTGTATTTATGAATATAGTAGCAAAAATAGGTATGAATCAGGGAAGTTCAGCTAATCAGTTATTGTATTTGAGTGTATTCGACTATATTCATGGAGTGAAACATGCAATTACAACTGGATAGATTATTGTATTCAAGGCATGAAGTAGAGGATTACATTATTTTTAAAACAGAAAGTGAATCAATTAACATAATTGACTCCTAATATAACTCTACAAACTCAATTATAACACATAAATTTTATATTTTCAGTTATACAAAAGATTCTCAACCGAAAAATACCCCAAAAATATAGCAATCTTCAGAGAAATTATATAATACATATGAATACATAAAATATATTAATTAAAAAAATATATTAATATATTCGTGATATATAGCGAGACAGTGAATATAATGAAATACATATAATACATCGGGATACATCGAAATACAATGAAAAAAAGACAGTGAATACAATGAAATATATAGAATTCAACGAGATACATTGAATTACAATAAAAAAAAGACAATGAATACAATAAAATACATTGAAATATATTAACAAAAAATTAATTAAATGTCGAGCAACATACATTGATCTTCCTCAATTTGAATGAGTACTCAGAAAAAAGATGAGATCTTGGACTTGGTATACGGTCTTTACTTTCTGCTGAAAAAGGATAATCTTGAACTGAGGACAGAAAATCTGGAAATCTCCTCTCTTTGACATTTAATTGAAAGCTAAAATCTCTGAATTCCCTAAGAGGAGGAACCCCGAAAACATCAATGAGTTTTCTGTTTCTTGGATGTAATAAATCAATTTTCCCTATCAATTTCTTCGTCGATCTCTTTCTTAGTTGTTTTCCGTTTCACAATCATCTTCTTTCTCTTCTTCATGCACATCGAATTGTGTGGGGGCAATTTATACTCCCAAAACCCTTAAATCATAGTAATAGCAACTTCAGAAAAAGTATCATACGATTAATAAAGAAATAGAACGAGGGGACATCACTTGAAAATGGAAACTTGAATTGGATTTCTATGAAATATTTCAGTCTGTATTTCAGAATTAGACACAACCATGGCCAAAACGATAAGCACATATGTGAAATATCCCACCACCAAAATCTATATCTTATGCTTTGAAGACGAACTCTGTAGGATTTTCCACGAGAGGAGGAGATCGAAAATTTTAGTGGGATGGGGGAAGAGAATGAGATGTATCAAAGTAGAGAGAAAAAGAAAATAGTGTAACTGATTAGCATATTTAGTGGCTTAAGGGTAGGAGGTAATCAAAATTAAATATTTTGCTATAAACCTTAAAAGGTATCTATAGAATATAATTTTTTTAAATAGTATTTATTTAAAATAAATAAGGTGTAACATTTGCTATAGGAGATAAAAATTCTAAGTTTTTAACAGAAAAAGCCCTATTTTTTTTAGGTTGCTATGAAAATACCTAGTAGCCATGCATACATGAGATGCAGAAATCATTCTGAGTACCTTCAATTTAAAAAGCCCTAAGGCATTGTTTCTACAATCGAAACCCTAATCGGTATACAAACAATATCAAAACCAGGTAAAAGGCACCAGAAAATTAAACCATTTCATGTAAAGAATTACTTATCTAATTGGAATTTAGACAATAATCTTTCTTGTGATAGAGATTAAAAGCTAGCGATGCGGTTGAATTAGACCCCAACAGAAACCAATTGAAACTAGTATTGAAGTAGATTAAAATGGTGAGAAATCAACAAAACCACTATTACGAATTTACGATAACATCTAAGTCTTGAGAGATCCCAACACTACCAATACAGTCTCTATCAGAGAACAATTTGAGTTTTACCCAACTAATTTTGGAAGAAATGAGTTTTATTAAACGGTGCAGTCCAAAACACACCAATATCTACGTGGACAGCCACTTGGATATGGTTTTCTATCATGTACAGCGCGTGTTTATACTGCATAGTGCATATTAACTAAGGGGTGGGTATTCGGTCGGTTCGGTTCGGTTTGAAGAAATTCGGTTCGGTTATTCGGTTTTCGATTTTGTAAAAGTAGTAATCAAAATCGAACTGAAATAAGTTCGGTTCAGTTCGGTTTTTCTAATTTCGGTTCGGTTATTTCGGTTTGGTTTTCGGTTTGAACATTATCATATTGGACTCTTTCTATGTAATAATATGACCGGCGAATTTGTTGATTTTTTTCAAAACTTTGAAAATGTTGGAAATATTGTGGTTATAGAAAAAAAAAATAGAGTAAACTTTGCACACTATTATGGATCATAAAATTCAAACATAGTGTAAATTACAACTCTGTGTGAAATTCTCTCGGTATCTATCAAATATGGTATGGAAGTTTTAGTAGACCGAAAGTCTTTAAGATTGGAAAGTTGATGTACTTACTTAATTGAGTTGAGTCTTTGATAGATTGGACCTAATAATATTAATTTATTACCTATGGGCTTAGCCTATATATAACTTAAAGAACATATATGCTACCGAACTAAAAAACTTAATAACCGAAAACCGAAATTTTAAAATTTTAAAACCAAAACCGACCGAACAAACCAAATAACCGAAACCGAAATTAAAAAAAAATTCGGTTCGGTCAGTTTATTCGGTTCCGACCGAAATATGCCCACCCCTAGTAACTACACCTCACCGAATGAGTATTAAAAGATGAAAAATCAAATAAAGGGGTATTAAGGACCCCATATAGTAAAAAGAGAAGTAAATAAAAATCGTCCCTAATATTTCTGCCAATATCAATTGAGACCCCTACCAATAACGAAACACACCCCTGGTGGTGAAGATTTTAATTGGAGTAACAATTGTTTTTTCTTTCGATAAGATGTGTGCTTAAACAAAAAAAGAAAAAGAAAAATTTGGAACCTCTCAACTTAATTCTTATCATTTTGGTTCACTAGGCAGTGTGCTATGGAGCTTCAATTGTCGTCCACTTTCCTCTCATCCTCCATCTCCAACCCCTATTTGATGATAGTCCCCAAAGAACATGTAAACCAACAAAAACCACACGTTTTGAGCATCAAATCATCAAGTTTAATTCCAGAAAACATTTCGGGAGGCCTGCAAAAAAGTTCAAAGAAAGACCTGTCTCGTTTACTGAGAACAGAAGCCGCTATTAATGGTATCGAGAGGAAAGCCGACTCTGAGAAATACACTAACCTTTGGCCCAAAGCTGTTTTGGAGGCTCTCGATGATTCTATTAAACAAAACCGTTGGGACTCTGCTCTTAAGGTTTTTTTTACTTCATCCCCTCTTGGTGCTTCAATAAATTTCTGAATACATTTTACAAGTGTTTTTTCTTGCCTTGTAGTTGAAATATAAGGAGTTAAAATTCATAAGCAGGGAAAAAAGAACCAAATTGAAATGTAAAAGAAGATAGAGTTGGAACTAAGATAATGTAAATAATCATTTATTTTCGTTGTTATATCCCATGGTTTAAGGTTCCATATGTCTCCCGTATTTACCATTGTGCTCCAATGTTAGTATGAAACAGAGCGAGCTGTCTGGTGATTTAATTTGGCCACAAAATGCATTCTCCATTGCTTTCTTGCATTTATTGTTCTAACAGAAATGTGTTCTTACTATTAGATTTTTGGCCTTCTTCGCAAGCAACACTGGTATGAGCCAAGATGCCACACATATGCTAAGCTTTTGGTAATGCTTGGCAAGTGCAAGCAGCCAAATCAAGCTAGCTTGCTTTTTGAGATCATGCTAACTGATGGGCTTCAACCAACACTAGATGTTTACACTGCACTTGTTAGTGCATATGGCCTTAGTGGCCTCCTTGATGAGGCGCTGCGCACCATTGATGATATGAAATCAGTTAGTAATTGCAAGCCTGATGTGTATACTTACTCAATCCTTATTAAGTGCTGCGCTAAATTTCGTCGTTTTGATATGATTGAATATATTTTAGCCGAGATGGCATATTTGGGAATTGAATGTACTTCTGTGACTTACAATACCTTAATTGACGGCTATGGTAAAGCTAAGCTGTTTGAGTTGATGGAAAGCTCCTTGACAGATATGATCGAAAGTGAGACTGCCTCACCAGATGTTTTCACCTTGAATTCAGTAATTGGGTCCTATGGTAGCTGTGGGAAACTTGAGATAATGGAGAAATGGTTTGAAAAATTTCAGGTAATGGGAATAAAGCCAGATGTTATGACATTTAACATTCTAATCAAGTCATATGGAAGAGCTGGCATGTATCAGAAAATGGAGTCTGTACTTGATTTTATGAGGAATCGGTTCTATTCCCCAACAGTTGTGACATACAATATTATCATTGAGATATTTGGGAAGGCTGGACTAATTATGAACATGGAAGAGTTTTTCCTACAGATGAAGCACCAAGGAGTGAAGCCAACCTCATTCACTTATTGCTCTCTTGTCAGTGCTTATGGTAGAGCTGGACTTTTGAAAAAAGTTGATTCAATCATGAGGCAAGTAGAGAATTCGGACGTAGTTCTGGATACTCCATTTTTCAATTGCATCATTAGTGCTTATGGTCAAGCTGGTGATATAGAGAGGATGGTGGCATTGTTCTTGGAAATGAAGGTCAGAAAATGTAAACCAGACTACATCACATTTTCTACCATGATCCAAGCCTACAATTCACGAGGGATGATTGAAGCTGCCAATGAATTGAAGAGTAAAATGATTACTGCTTGTGGTACTTTCGCTAACTATACTATTCAGCCTCTGTGTTTCCTTATGCATATCATTTTTGCTTCATTGTATGAATCTTCACAGACTTGCAGTTAGTAGCATAAACGAGCTATTTAAGTTAGCTCCATCACATTTCTGGCTAAATGTCGATGATAATGAAAAAGGCTATCATTCTTTAAAAAATCAGCTTTTATTTTTCTCTGTTGTGTGTACTAAGTTATTCTTTCAATTGACTGCTTGATATCTGACACTTTGTTGTTACATTTTCTTAGAATCAAATGAAATGATCAGCGGCTAGTACTATTATTCTGTCACTGGAGGAAAACTTTCACGTGGAATTCTGTTCATCAATGTTGTGAAAGTGCGCAGAGTGTTACCTGCATGTGAGCTTGTAAGTGTTTGTGTTCTCTTGTTCATTGTCTCTGCGCTTTGTTTCTGGGAACTCATCTAAACTCATTAAATGGCCTAAAGTTGAAAGGCTTTTAAGCAGTCAAAGTGGTGAGCCAAAGTTGAAGGGCCTTCATGCACTCAAAGCTCATGCTTTTGGTTTGTAAGACTGAAGATTAACCTATTTTTATTAAAAAGAAATTCAGTTTTTTCTTAAACCCCCTCCCCAAAAAAAAGGAAAGAGAAGAGAAAGAAGAGAGAGAAGTAGTGCCACGATTGATGCCCTGACAGAGATGCTTTATTAGCTATTTATTAAAATACATGCATTACTGGGAAACAACTTTAATATTCTCAAAATAGATTCATGTCAATTATCACCTACATGCCTATTATGAAAACATTGGTGGAACAGAACCACTCAAAGATGTATCTCCTCTCTTTTTGTTTTTGGATGTGAAATACTGTCGCTCTTGTAAATTCTCTTATATTTACATATCTATATATTTACTTATTGAGAAAATACATATCATCTATATACGTGTTTGGGTATACTTCATCGTAACAATGTTGATCTATTTGTGTAGAAGGATGCTATAACAATTTGTAAAACAGATGGCGTTGATCCGAGGAAAGAACACAGACATAGTGAGTCTATTTGCAGCAGTAAAACTTCTCTTCACATGTTTCTGTTAATTTTAAAGACCTTAACTCACAACTAGACAGGATTGCAGTTTTAATGGTGGAGAGGGACCCTCAAGGGTTGGCCTGGTGACAATAGATTTGAGCTTTGGGGTTTGCTCCCTTTCAAGGTCTCAAGTTCGAAACCCACTGGGTGCAAACATTTTCTGAGGGCCATCGGACTGGGTAAAACCTGAATTAACCGTGGTGCACTTGCGGGAAACTCTATGCCGAGGGCCTGTGCACCCCCGGGATTAGTCGGGGCTCTTAGAGACTCGGACACCGGTGCAAATAAAAAAAAAATGGTGGAGAGGGAGGACGTGATCAAGGGACGGCAATTTAAGGTTCTAGAGCTCTTGCTGGGCAGCTACTTTGGCGTAACTTATCTGTATAGCTTTATGCTTTGTCTGCCTGTGTATGAGAGAAGAGAGAAGATAGGTTCTTGTTCTCTGGGATCTGACTCACAGCCATTCTCGAGGGTAGGTTCGGAGCAGGTCAGTTATGTAACAGGGATTTCAAAAGGGCAAACCAATGCACACGGTGGAGCATTATTAAGGCAGATGCTGATTCTTCCTTCTGAATTGGGTCTTTTTACCTCTTACTTGGCTGCAAGTCCTGAGTAGCAGAGATATGGAGCATTAAAATGTAAGGCAATTTACCAGCCCTTTGCTTGTTACCTGTTATTGGATATATAACTACAATTCATGTTTGACATATCTCTAAATAATTCAAATGGATTCAGCAGAAGTCTAAGAGAAAAAAAAACAAAATTTTCCATTAGAAACTGTTGAGTTACTGTCAGTGCTTCTGCCTTGTAATTGCTACTTTTGCTCTTTGAGGGATATTATCTCAGCTGATCCTAGTGGATAAGCCAATAGATCCATCTGTACAATATAGTAGGTTCTTTGGTTGACTGAGATTTCAGAAATTTTAATTTATGGGTTACGCTTGTCCTCGCTCGGGGGCCAGGTTGGGTTTTGGAGGATGGTTACACTGGAACTCTTGCCCATGCACAAGTATTTGGTAGAATAGTCAAAGTGCATACAAATTGGACTAAATACTTCCTTTAAAAAAAAGGCAAAAATATAAGAAAGTGCATTTTTATTTTTGATAAGGTAAAGCATTATTAATAAAAAGTGTACCAAGAAGATACACAAGAGTACAAAACAGAGCAAAAGGCACCTACAAAGAGCACTCTATTACATCTTTCTCAACATATCCAAAAATTCTGGTTACTGATCAATACTATCTAATAAACACCTATTACACCAGAAAAACAGATTATGCAGACATAAATTTTTTATACTAGAACATTCTCAAAACAAACACTGTTTCTTTCTTTCCAAATGGTCCATAAAAAGCATAGGGGAATGGTCCTCCAAAGCTGCTTCTGGGACTTCGAATTATTGTAGTTTATTGTATATGACTGAATAAAATTATTACTCTTTCTGACCATAACTATTACAGTATCATGTCCTTGAGTGACCAACCATATGCTACTTGAGCGGTGCACGTTACTTTCTAGAAGTGGATCGAAAGGTCCAAGACACCATTTGAATCTGATGCTACTTTCTGAAGAGCAGTAAGTACCAAACGACCTACAGATAGGTCTCATTGCAATACATATGCACAACTACTTTAATTAGCATATCATATTTGGAGAAAGTTCTTCTCCTTCAAGCTTTCAACAGTGTCCTTCAAACTAACCTCTAGAGTAGTGAAATTGATGCCTAAGCTTTTTGCCCTTTCCGTAGATACTTGGTAGGGTAACATCATAGGCAGCTCCTTTTCATACATACATCCACGTTCAAGAATTTGAGGTACCATATACTCTAATTAGCTAGAATAAAGAATTCTCAAGATAATAAATAGCTTATTTAAGAGTTAAGCTATAATGAAGTAAGATGTACATCTGAATAATTTGAAGACATCAAATTCTGTTTTCTCTCAAAGTTTATTAACTTGCTTCATCAAAATATCATTAGTTACTAGATGTTCTAAGGTGAATTTTTTAATTTTCTCTACTGAACAATGTAAAGCTAGCTATGAGAAATTTGTTGATATGAATTATAAGAAAATCATTTCCGTTTTATACATGCTGAGGCTTGTTATATGTGTTATAATCGGTCATCATCTGTTTAATACCTTAAATATTACTATCAGATACTTACTTCTCAGGGATGGTGATAGAAGGGTAAAGCTTGTGTAGAGTCTTCATAACCCTAGAAGAAGACGTAGTTATCTCAACTAAACAGTATCTACCACTACCTGAAGGAACTTCTAATGCTTGAATATGTGCATTAGCAATGTCTCTAACATTGACAAACCAATAGATTCCAGTAGGCGACATATCTTTGCCTGCATCATGTAGAAACCATCTCTCACACTAAAATGTTTGTCGTGCGGTGCTTATTTAGAAAAAAAGGTGTAAACAGGAAGGAGGAAGGTATAGTTGGTGAAAAAGATCACCAGCCCAAGGAATTGTTAATTAGCCTCAAAGACATGATAGATAATCGAGGTAAGCATTTTCTTCCATGTAAAATAACTACAGATTTGGAAACAGTCTCTCTGCCGTCCGAGGGTAGGGGTAAGGCTGCATACATCCTACCCTCCCCAGACTCCACTTGTGAGATTTTCACCGGGTTGTTGTTGTTGTTGTAGTAAAATAATTACAGATAACTAATTTCTCCTTAGGAGTAATATTTGACAGAACCTCTAAAGAGCCAGACCCCACTTATTGAATGACTCCAAGACCCCACTTGTAAAATAACTACAGATAACATCCTAACCTTCCCGGACCCCATTTGTGGAATCGCTCTTCAGAGGTTCTTTTAAATATTTAAAAGAAGATTCTGTTAAATACTACTCCATAACAGAACCTCTGAAGAGCAATTTAGTGTTGGCTGCAGCAGTGGACCAATAAAAAAACCTGGATTGACTGTTACCAAGTCAACTCCATTCTCTTTTGCAATTTTCCAAGTAGCTTCATCAGCCATGGTTTTGGCGAGAGGATACCATAGCTAGAAAGAATCGGTAATGTTAGTTGTCACTTTTTTCTTTTCTCTATACAATCTAATGCCAAATGAATAAATAGAAAAGAAAACAGTTGCTTTAGCAGTGGAAATTGAAATAACGAAAAGATATAAAGCAATTGATTTTTTGTTAGTTTGCAATTTCTGAAGTTAATTAAAAGAAAAAATATAGAAGTACTAATTTGGACAGACTGGATCTGAGAACCAAGTCTCAGCAACCATAACTTCAGGGCTGAACTGATTTCTGTTACACAGTAGTGCAGTAAGTCATCACCACTTCTGTGACAGTTGGTGTTTTGGCACAAGTTCCTCCTAAGCACGGAGGACAAATTTTTCACCTATGAATTTATGACATCCAGCATATATACGAGAACAGTAATACATGAAAACCTGCCAAAAGAAAGAGTATTCATGATAGCTAAAACATGCTTGCAAGTCATGAAAAATTCAAGTGAAACACATTAGTGAAGTTATTGTATGGGCATGGTATTGTATCGTTCATATGTAAAGCCGGTGGCTGATTCAGGATTTCAAGTTGTTAGTACTGAATTCCCTCTAGTTTTGCAATTATGGGTTTAGAATTTAGTATTTGTTGAAATTTCTGATGGCTCTCATATGTTAAATGTTGAAAATCGGAATGGGTTATGTTGAAGCCATTTGCCTCAAATGAGTTTCGTATCCATATCAATGTAACATTCATAAAGAAAGGATTACAAACAACTTGGGGCATCTTCTCTTTTGCTTTTCTCCCTAACAAGCATAGCATGACAAGAGAGCAAGCGTAGGTAGAAGGGACTCAGCAGTATGCCAGATGGAATTAATACTTTTGTAATGCAGCTAAATTGTTTACCTTTGATTTGCCTGAAAGAGTAACTGGTGACAAACCCTCAACAACAGGATCTAATGAGGAGAACTCTGCTTTGAATGGATGTCACCTATCTTTGGCACCATCAAAGCCTAGTAGGCGTGCTACCTTACTTGGATCATCTGTATGATACTTGTTCATCAATATATAACAGCTAGAGCAACACATTATTGAAGTTAAACTCGATGGATTCAAAGCATCTTTTGAGACTAAACACGGTGTACTTATAGGAAAATTTCTAGTTTTAATGAATTTATAGGAGTAAATTAAGCGTGGCAAAAATCACGTGCTCACAGCTGCCCCTCTTTGCTCGAAGACACGACGGGTTTTCGGGCAAAGATAAATGAGCACCATGAAGGCTTTTTGCCTGCTCAGCACTCCATGAGAAGATTTTGAAAACCACCTGACCGAACCCTGCTTCAAAGTTTACCTACATATCCTTGGCTATAAAGGAATCAGGTCAGTGTAGTTCTGGAGAGTTTGGTAGCTGGGACTACCGGGAGCTGTGATTGTCACTGCTATTTCTGCTACTACTGCTTGCTGACCTCCTTATTACACCAAAAGAAAAATCAAAGCTAAGCTAGCTATGCCTATCAACTATGAGTTACAAGATTCCTATCTATAAATCTCTTGAAGCTTGATCAGGAGTCTGAGTTGTTTTCGCTATGGACTCCAATCTGAATCTTGATGCTCGCAAACGTTGTTTCTTTTTTCTTCAATTTTTTCGGATCAAGGCGGGACATGCGAAGCTTGTGACTTCGATAATATCTTGAGCAGTCCGCATCTTTCTCCGCTTCTGCACTTTGAGTTCACTTCTTTTTTGTTCTTTTTCTTCTTTTCTTTGTTATGGATTGAGACTCATTCTTTTGGTCATCTCGAATCCTGTGCCTTTGAGGTAAGACCTGCTTAAAACATCGTACAAACAAACGAACGAAATTTTCTGCCCCAGTTTTTACTAGAAAAATTTCGTGAGTTAGTTGTGACATATGTCTAAGCGATCAAATCAGGCTTGTGTATCCTTGTGAATGATAAAAGATGATCGGGTTATGCCGGAAAAAGAAAAAGTTCCTTTGGTTATGCCAGAGATATCCTCGGGTTATGCCGGGATTTGGAAAGAAAAAGCTCCTTGGGTTATGCCAGGGAGATCCACGGGTTATGCCGGGATTTCAGAAAGAAAAAGCTCCTTGGGTTATGCTAGGGAGATCCTCGGGTTATGCCAGGATTTGAAAAGAAAAAGCTCATTGGGTTATGCCAGGGAGATCC
>MU739093.1:5009-26994 GCA_026770625.1 Nicotiana glauca | reverse complement strand
ATCAAAACTCTAGATAACAAATTAGCTATTCATAATAGTATGTAAAACTACAATACTAAAAGTCATAACCAACAATGAAAAATAGGAAGAGGAAGGAAAAACTCGTAGAAGAATTCTCCGCATTGCTCCCAATGTGTTCTTTTTCTCCTTAGGTCAAATCTATGACTCAAATATATCCTCTTATCTTTTCTTGGACGACATCCTTCATTTAATATAAGGTTTAGGGCTTAAAATCCAGTGTTTTGCACTTTGGTCCCTGAAATTTATGCGTCCTGCCGCGGTTATGCTAGGACCGCGGCCAGAGTGGCCTTCAGAATCTGCAGCACTGTTCTGCTGCGGTACTACCACAGTTATGCCCTGTTCCGTTTGTAATTTGAAAAAATGTAAACCATGAAAATTGTATCCCTTTGAGTTAGCTTTCCAATCATATATTTTAGAGCCTAAATGGAATTTTGAGCAAAAGGTTATGTCTATTTTAATAGACAGTGCACAATATACCTCCTCGAGTCTTTGTTCGTACTTAATTATCAAATTTGACCCCCTAATACGATCCCGGCTTAATATCTTGGGCTTTTACTCATACTTCAAAGCTCTAAATCAGTTGAATTTATTCCATAATATCTATATTGCTCAGAATCACTCCTACAAGACATAAAACACACCGTTAGTGCAAAACACTAGCTATTAAAGTGCAAACTTAACTAAAGTGCAGTAAATTAGAGTGTAATAATTGACTAAAATACGTAATTATAGCCTATCATCGTGTATTCACAAAGTGAATCCAAGAGATTGGCAAAAAGCTAGAGAAAAAAAAAAGAGAGAAGAGTCGTGCATAAAAGGACATAGTCACAAAGGATACATCATAGAAGGTAGTCGAAGTTACGAGATTGGAAGAAATCCGGCCATAATTTGTGAGGTAAGAATAGGCCAAAAGGGGGGAATGCCCTGGTTTTTAAATTTATTTACAGAACAATTACCTAGATGACAAAGCACAATATTAGAGTATTCACAAGAGCTATATGGTATGAGAATGAGAAGCGCATCAATAAACATTCGAGGACGAATGTTCCAAAGAGGGGAATAATGTTACAACCAATGTTTTTGTACCTAAAAATACGGCGTAAGTCAATTGGTATAAGCTCAGAAATGAGATCCTCTTTGAAAGTATATAAGTGATTTGATGGTGTTACGTCCCATTTCTTTTTCAGGAATTTAAGAGTTAATATTCAAGGATGAATACTTTCAAGGGTACATGTTGTTACACCCTGTACTTCATACGTCACTATTATTACAGGATTATCTAATGTCAGCTCAAAAAAAGATGAAGTATTTGCCGAAGTGTTAAGTAAGTTAAGGTGAATATGAGACTTGATAATTATTATTTAAATGTGTTTAAAGCCATGATATAACTATATATGATGTTGGTTATGAAATATAAATTTGAGAAAAATCGAATTTAAGTTGCGGAAAAACCGACTAAGAATTTGCCTTGTAATAAAGTTTTTTTGAGAAATAAATTCCGTGAGCTATATATGGTCTTTTTGGGACATATTATATATCAAAGTGAAGGTTTTGGAATTTATTTTCTAACACTTTTAACCGTTCATTCATACGATATCCAGATAAAAAGATATAAGCGTCTGAAGGAGGACCTATGCGAGAGTGCTAAGTGACACCTTTTTTACTTTTGAAAAAAATGGGATATTTACATCCCAATCTTGTCTCCTTCTCTATTATTCCAGAGATCTCGACCAAATAACACCCTCAAGCTCCCCTCAAGTAGTTCCAATAATATTATCATCCGGGTCACGAAATCAAGTAGCGATAATATCAAAATGATCCCATGCTACGTAAGTATCGCTATATCACCACTCCTTTTCTTTATAGTTTGTATTTTGAAAGGTATTTAATAGTTAAGAAAAAATTTAATTTATGGTTTTAAGCTCTTAAATATCAAGGAAAGCTGATTAATTGATTCCATAATAGTTAGAACTCACGGGACGGTGATCGAAAGCCGTGAGTTCGAGTTATTTGACTTGTAATGGACTGCTTTTTGGGCTGTTTTGTGTAGCTTTTGGGATGTCTATTTTGTTGCTGTTAAATGGAGTTTTTAGAGGATAAATTTTGTGGAGAAACACCACATAATGGCAAAATCATGGATTAGTTATTATGTTTGACACTACTACAGTCGTCGTTTTGGATATGAATTGATTGGGGTGTATTGAGCTATTGTAAGCTAAATATAACATGGATTTCGACTTGAAGCTACTGTATGAGGTAACTATATTGTGTTCCTACATGTTTTTAAACTTATCTTTGCATTGGTTAAGTAAAATGGATGAACTAGACATGAACCAGTGAAGAAAGTTGCAAATTAAGAATAATTGGAGTTGTGGATCATTCTCTTTGTTCTGGATATATGGTATAAGGCTGGAATTATTGATGAATGACTTTATTATCATGTTAATGATACTATCAATTTAAAGTAAAAAGTCTATAAGGGATTATATGGGGTATACAAATTCCAATTGGAGTTTGTCGCTCATCGTAAAATAGTTATGATTTGTTGTTGTTTTATAGTGTCTTGTTATTGATAATTATATATTGCGGAATTTCTCTAGTAATTATTTTTGGTATATAATATTGGAGGAGGCTCTTGTTATAGGGGAGATGCTGCCCGAATTTACATAAACGAGTTACAAGTTTAAGTTAGAGACTTAGCCTTTATTCAATAC
This sequence comes from Nicotiana glauca, assembly GCA_026770625.1. Taxonomy (NCBI): domain Eukaryota; kingdom Viridiplantae; phylum Streptophyta; class Magnoliopsida; order Solanales; family Solanaceae; genus Nicotiana; species Nicotiana glauca. The sequence continues at coordinate 24,259 of MU739093.1, read as the reverse complement.
TGATTTTGAATCTCCTTATGCAACAGTAGATTGAGTTGAGTTTTTTTGAAGAAATTCTTGGAAGGTATTAAGGACTCACCATGGTTAAGTTATGTTAAGTCATTTCTTTCTTTCTTTTGGCATGATCTAAAGTGAAAGAAATACGCTATTTCATAACTAATCTACTCCTAGAAACTAAGGCTGCCCATGTTGTTCTTTCCTTATAAAGTTATTTTAAGCAAGTATGTATGATATTTGAATCCTATAGAAACTCATATTGATGGAATGATGTCCATAATATTAATCGAAGGTGCAACGACCTTAAGTCACTCCAAAAGATTTAGAACGTGATTCCATGAGTCTAGCATGTATTATATATGGTATCTATTTTACTCTACCGAGCCGCGCTATAGTAGGCCGGGTACGACACCTATTGTGTAACCACTGATCAGTTTGATTTACCGAGCTCCACGTGGCCGGGTACAATTATACTGATCCTTACGATGGTCGGGTACATTTTTATCGAGTCCTCTTTGAGGCCGGGTACGATATGATGATGATGATGCCCATAGAGGCGTATGTTTTAAAATTTTATATATATATATATATATATATATATATATGTATGTATTATGCATTTCATGTCAGTAGCCCCCAGAGGCACGCAGATGTTATAGGTTATATCTCCACTATCTCTCTATATATTACTATTCTTGTTTATGTTTTCCTGCGTTACATACTAGGTACTTTATTTGTACTGACGTCCCTTTTGCCTGGGGACGTTGTGTTTCATGTCCGCGAGTCCTAATTGATAGGTTGACATTCCTCCTAGTAGGTTATTAGCTCAACGGAGGTGTTGGTGCACTCCACTTGCTCCGGAGTTGCCTATTTGGTCAGTATGCTTTGGATATGTATTGATTGATATGGCGAGTCCCTGTCCCAACCTTTATTATTTTATGTACTCTTAGAGGCTTGTAGACAGATGTTAGGTATATGGATACATGTATGGCCTTGTTGGCCTATGTGTTGAGTTTACATATGGTCAAGTCGGCCTTATAGACCCGTATGTCACATGCATAAGGTTGTATATCATGTTGGGTCGTCATATGTTGAGTATTCCTTTATGTTTTATTCTTGTTATCTCATGACGGGTTTCAGGCTCATTTACTCAAGATAGTATAATAGAAAGATATGTTATGTTGGTACTCGGTTGAATAAGGCACCGGGTGCCCGTCGCGGCCCTTCGGTTTGGGTCGTGACACTGTGAGACTGGAGAGATTGATCATTGAGTTGGGGCTTGAGTGGCATGCTGTATACATATATATATGTGTGTGTGTGTGTGTGTGTGTGTTTATGTTGGGGGTGGGGGGAATCAAGTTTCACCCCGCAACGAACTTTATGGCTATATATATATACACACACCTGGGCGCCACGACAGGTATTGTATCAGAGTGCTGAGTATTGAGCTTGGTGAGAGAGGATACGAGACAGTGAGATTGAGTACTCTAAGTGTGAGTACACGAGTTTATCACTGAGATATATTGCATTTGACATGCGTACTTAAGATACATGCATAGAGATGCGTTTCCTTCTGCTACCTGATTTTGGTGCCATTCATGATTTCACCTGTATATTGACATGTAGGCATGTAGATGTATTTTTCCTCATGCTATCTGAAAATGAAGCATCTTGTTTACTGTTGAATGTTTTTGGAAAAAATCACAGTGTTCAAACTTACTTATATGCTTTTGGTGTTTTCGTTGAAAGATTTGGAGTTGACTGTTATACTTGAAAAGCAAGCCTATTTTTGCATAACTGTGAACGAGTTGAGCCTCTTATCTCTGAATTATTTTCATGCACTATTTTATTATATTGTTATGAACTGTTGCTGGTTTTTGGAGTTGGACTTTTACCTTTGTCAGAGCTCGTCACTACTTTCAACCTAAGGTTACATTTGTCACTTATTGAGTACATGTAGTCGGTTGTACTCATACTACACTTCGGCACCTTGTGTGTAGATGTTGGATGATGATGTTACTATGCACAGCAGGAGATGAATTTGAAGATGTACCTGTGTTCCGGTCATAGTTGCCTCTTGATTTTGGTAGCTTTAGAATTTTAATCTGTTCATATATTGTTCAAACAGATGATGTATTTTATTTCATACCGGCTTGTAAATTCTAAATCTTAGACGTTCATGATTTGTACTACCAATACTTGAGAAATTCTTGTATAAAAGCAGTTGTATTATCATTTTTATTTCATAAATCTCATTAAATTGGTTAGTTGTTAATTAGTTTACCTGATGGGTTGGGTTATGTGTCATCACGACTAGTTGGATTTTTGGGTCATGACAACACTCCACTCAACCACTGCTACAATCAAGCTTTTGTGCTTGTGGGCACAAGTAAATTATTTAAGAGGTTCCCAACTATATATATATATATATATATGTATGTATGTATATATATATATATATGTATGTATGTATGTATGTATGTATATATATATGTGTATATATATATATATATATGTATGTATATATTTGGTTTATGTGAAGACTAACGTGGTCCCGTGACCCCGCCTCTATTTAGGGAGAAGAGTATGGGTTCACATGAACCCATATCCTAAGACCTACATACACCTCTTATTAGGTGTCCTTTAATCTGTTGTAAGAGAGATAGGAGTGAGTTAATGTTATTGATTAACTCCAGGGGAAGAACAAAGATAAAGTTTGCTTGCTTATGCTTACTTCCCTTTGTTAAATGTTTTTCAGCACGTACTCTCTCAGACTTTGACACAAACATATATGTTTATATTAAAGGTGCTGCAAACAAGTATTCATATGCTCTGAAACTGCTGCAATTGACTAGAAAATTTTTCCAGTTTCTTTGGAAAGGACATTGGAATAAACATAAAAATAGTAGTTATGTATATATTACGTGTTTTCTTCTAACCTTTTTTTGGATTGATCAGACAGTTGTTAGGGATAAAATCAGGGATGTCGGGGCGTTTCAAGGCTTAAAGTTGATTCTAGCGTAAACATAAATTATTTCAATATCGTTTGGATACAAGCACTTTTTTTATTTAGTACACATAACCTAATGGTCCTAATCATCTGAACCCCAGAGCGCAATTATACGAGTTACCACTATAGGACTTCTTACTGAATGGTTCCCATTCTCTTCAACCCAAGTGATAGACCCAACGTTTCTACTCTGATTCTCGTCACCTATATACCGAATTGTCAAAGTATAGCTTTGCTTCTCATTTTTCTTCTTGAACAACAAAGTTTTTGGAGACACTGAAACTGTGGAATTCTTTGGAGTTTCTATCTTTACTTTATAAGTTGCTCCACCTTTACCAACATTTGTAAGGCTCCTCCTGAATTTCTGCTCCAACCAGGTGAAGTTGCCCTCGAGGCTGAACGGGTACAAGGCTATAAATGATGGGTAATTGAGATCAGCAGATGGATTTGAGCAGTTGTGGTAATTGGCTGACGATCTTGCAAAAGTTTTAAATTGCTCTTCTGTAAAATTCATTGAGCATATAAGATTTATGTAATCTTGTGGAGTAGCATCATACACTAGGCCGGGATCGAGAGCTTTGTTCGGATCAACGTGCCCTGCTCCCATGTCTAGCGGCGTGGCTACCATGCCATCGTCCTCTCTAATAGATTTTTGAGTATTATCCAAATGGTTTGCTGAGGTCATCATGGCGGAGCGAATAGCTGAAGGACTCCATTCAGGATGTGCGCCTTTTAGCATTGCTGCAATTCCAGCAGCATGTGGTGCAGCCATAGATGTGCCTGATTTAAGCTCGTAATCGGTGGTTAAATCTATGTTCGTCGCAATACTTACTGAAAAGAGATTAGGAGGGACAGCTGCAAGAATCAGTACCCCTGGTGCCATAATGTCTGGCTTTGCGATTCCCAAGTAGCTTCTGGAGGGTCCTCGAGATGAGGTTCCTGCAAGAACTGGGGCTGGCCTTTCTCCATTCACATATGTTTCTTGGAACGTGATGGTGGCCGTGGGAGAAACACTGCTTTTTACATAATTGATGACTTGTTTCCCTTTCTTTTTGTCAATCACAACTCCCGGGTAGGAAAAAGAAGCAGACCTGAAAACTCCTGGATCCTGAGAGATAAAGATGCCTGCTCGAAGTCTTGCTCGAGTGACAAAAAAAAATTGACTGGACAAATCCCAATTTTTACCATTACTATCATCGCAGATGATGATGGTACGTTCGGGATCAGGTACTTGTGATAACAACTCGTCTGAATTGCAAGCGGCTAGAGTCTTGTTGTAAATCACCGGTGAATCCCTGACAAAGGCTCTTGCAGGAAACAAGCTCCAACCCCTAATTTGTAAGCCATTGCCCAAAGTCAAAGTTCCTGCAAATGTTCGGTCGGTGTATCCTGATGCCACACACAAGATCCATGGAGATCCGTTGCCTAAACTTCCCATACTTGGACCTCGATTTCCAGCTGAAGCTGAAACTAGAACTCCCTTCATCATAGCTCCAAAAGAAGCAATTGATATCGCATCTTCATACAAAGGAATGAAACGGTACCCATAAGAAATGGATATTATATCAACACCATCCGCAACAGCTTGGTCCATAGCAGCAATCAGATCTGAAGTAAAGGTTCCTTCATTAAAGCTAAACTTGTATACGGCCAGCCTAGCTCGTGGCGCAACTCCTCTAGCTGTACCTGCTGCATATCCAAAATGGGAAACACCTTCAGCAAAGTTCCCAGCCGCAATGGAAGCGACGTGTGTACCATGTCCATCATCATCCCTTGCAGAATTCATGGAAATGTTCACAGTGGGATCATTAGCCAAAATCCCCTTATTGAAGTAATTAGCCCCAATGAGTTTTCTGTTGCACATAGAAATATTAAACTGAGTGCCTGGCTTGCAAATTCCTTTCCATCGTTTGGGGACATCAAGCATACCATCATCTCGAAAACTCGCAGATTCAGGCCAGATGCCAGAGTCAAGTACTCCAATGATCACATCTTGGCCTAAACCAGAAGCAGGCCATAGCCCAGTTGAAGGATTAAGCTTGAGGAAATCAGATGTGTAGGTAGTGTGAGGTTCCACAGTTGTATCTTTGTATGCTGAAACGAAACCTGGTAACTTCTTCAAAGCTTGAAGTTCATCTTTGGACAAAACAGCACTGAAGCCATGAAACACATTGTCATAAGAGTAAACAAGTTTTGGAGCAGAGTGGAATCTGTCTACTAATGAAGGAACAGCAGCTTTAATGGAATCAATGGTGGAAGAATGCCAATGATGGTGATCAGCAAAGATATTAGGCATTAAGGATTTGTCCAAATGGACAATGTAAGTGGATCTTTGCGCTACAGCTAAGAAACAGAAGAGATGAGCAGAAAGAAACCATGAAAGCAAGATTGGATGTGGAGAATAAGGCCAAAGCATTCTAGATTCCATGTTCACTCACTACACACTAGTACTCTTCTTTAGCCACCAACTGTTGAATTGACTTTATAGGATTAAGCTTAGAACATAAGGTCCCCTAGTAATCAGTAAACTAATAAAGTTAGATCGCTATTGAAATACGATAAGAGGCACTAATGAATTAAGTACTACTAAACAATAGGCGGCTATGCGTAAAAATGTACAATTCCAATTAAGATATCAGTTTGCGCCGGACGTCTGCTTCTTCTCACAGGCTGCCTGAAATGATTCTCTATGTATATTATTCCCACTTATCATTTAATTGATGTTACTTATTTTGTTTCTTTTTTCTTTATAAAGTATTAATTTTAAACATTGGCGGCTTATGTAAAAGTGTACTGTATCAGTTTGTAGCTCTTCGTAAAGGCTGCCCTAAAAGACCCTTTTATGTTCCGTCAATTATTCCCCCACTTAAAATTTAAATTTAATATTAGTTAAGTACTTTGTTTCTTCTTTTCTTTATGTTGGAATAGTAATTTTTATGATTCTGCTGAGACAATGTAAATTTAAGTCAAATATAATTTTTCAAAGAAAAGGAAAAGTCAGTCGATAATCAAGGATGCTGCTTTCACGCTTTCTCCTTCACCATACACCGGTAAAACTCTGGGTGCCGGTAAGTATATACCTCACATTGTAAGTTTATATACATGGTGTTTGGCTAAGCTTATAAGCTGGTCAAACTGGCTTATCAAATTTCAGCTTATAAGCACTTTAGGTTTGATCAAAATATTTACTATTTTATCCCTAAAATACTTCTTTTTAAACAAAACTCGTTGTATACCCAATTTTTTAGCTGCTTATTATTAATTTCAGCACTTTTATCCAAACACGTAACTGCTTATTTTTTAAATCAGCTTCAGCAGTTAAAAGTGTTTTTCGGCACATATGCTTATCGTGCTTATCAGCTACTCTAAATCAGCTAGGCCAAACGGGCTCATAATTCTATGACTTCTGTCAGCTTATGCTCCTTTTGCTTCTGGATTTTACAATCAATTTGATAAACAATGTTGATTTGTGAATCAATCAACGTAGAATTAAAAGATTAGAAAAGAGAACATGACAGAACAACCCAAAGTTCATAGGAAGAGAATAATAGAATCTTGAAATCCTTAACCAGGCAAGCTAATGAGCATTGATTTCCTTTTCCCTCTTATTTCTTGAACACCAGTTTTATATTTGAATGTTAATTCAATTGGATTTAAGAATCATTCAGTTTTTTTCCCTCTCTTTCTCTCTTCTTTTACCTTCACATTCTGTGAATATTTCTCGGTCCAAATATTCCTTCAGGAATTTCTGAATATCAGAATCCCTTCTTTTTCCTTGTATTCAGTTCCTTATTTAAAAGCACCCCCAGGATGTATTCTATCGTTAAAATAAAGTTATTAGGATGAAATATATGAGAGATCATGGCTTGAATTCAAATAGAGAAAACAAAAAAAACTCCAACAGAGGTAAAAGAATGTGAATTAATTTCTTATATATGTCTAGGTTGGTGAGAGGTAATAATTGGTAATTAGTTGGTGCGCTTAATTTGTTTCCAACACTATTTTTATATCATTAAAAAACTTAGAAAAATGGAAAAGTATTCTCTCGCTCGCGTGGGATATTTATAAGAGGGAGGGACATAGATCATTATTATGGTCACCACTCACCAGTAATAATATATACTCTCACCCTCAATTTTTTACTTGTTCATTATACTAAAAGATAATTTATCATTTTATACCTACTTTATCCTTATTAACTTCATACGTATAAAAAAGAATGAATATTTTACTATATAAGGAGTCAAACAAGAGATAATTTTTTTTTGACTTATAGTAACTTTTATGTAATAAATATATAAGTTTTAGTTCAAGAAACTAATGGAATTTATGACTGAATTCACACTGAAATTTTGTCAATGTGACCATCCTATAGCCCGTTTGGTTTAGCTGATTTAAAGTAGCTGATAAGCATTATGTGCTGAAGCTGATTAAGCAAATGAAGTGATTTGTTAAAAAGTGCTAATAAACTCTTTTTTTGTTAAAATGACTTAAGTAACCTTATAATTTATTTATCATGTTATTTTAAATACAAAGGATTAGATAATATCATTTTTATGAGTATAATTTATGTTATGATAAGTGTACGGTCATAAATTGTAATGGAAGAATTATAAATTAACATAAGTTAAGAAAAAAATTTAAAAAATGCACAAAGTATTTGTAGAGAAGAAAAAACCACTTAGAGGGTGTTTGGCTAAGCTTATAAGCTGGTCAAACTAGCTTATAAGCATTTTTCGGCTTATCTATGCGTTTGGTAAACTTAAAAGTGCTTATAAGTCAAAAATAAGCCAAAAACCATAAGCTGGTCACCCCCAGCTTATGAATTTTTAGCTTATAAGCACTCTAAGTTTGACCAAAATTTTTACTATTTTATCCTTAAAATATTTCTTTTTAGAATAAAACTCCTACATTGATAATCATTGCTTTAAGTATTTTTTTCAACCTAACCCCTCTGCCTCTTCAAGTTTGCAATTCTTATTGACTATTTAAGGTAAACAAATTCTCTATTCTGTTGCATATTGGTATCAATGTAATTGTGTATTAATTTTTGAACTATATGTAATAAATGAGGATATATCAAATTTTTGGTGTATTACTTTCTAAGTATTGTGGTGACGAAGACAATGTTTATTTCTCTTCAAATATTTTATCCTATTTAGGTTTATTTTTTACTGAGAAGATTTTATCAATTTATTATTATTATAACTATAACGACCCGATCGGTCGTTTCATTTTAGAACCCTGTTCCCCTAAATAAAGTCTTCCGTACTTGCTTTAACTAATTTATGACTTGTGGGGGTGATTGGTTCGGGAATTGGAAGGGTTTTGAGTAAAAATATGCCCATTTGCTTCTTTAAGATTTCTTAAAAAGAACAAGTTTGACTTCGGTCAACATTTTGGAAAAACGAACCCGGATTCGTAATTTGACAATTTCTGAGGGTCCTTGGGAAAATATGGGACTTGAGCGTATGTCCGAAATCGAATTCCAAGGTCCCTAGCCCGAGTAATGAATTTTTATCTAAAATTGCTTAATTGAAGTTTTAAGGAATTAAAGAAACTAAGTAACCATTGATTCCCTAGGTATCGGGCTCGAATTTTGGTTCCGAAGCTTGGTAAAGGTCCGTAATATTGTTTAAGACTTGTCCGTAAAATTTAGTATCAATCCGAGTATTTTAAGGGTATTTTGACCCGTTAGAGGAGAATTAAGAACTTGAAGATTCAATAGTTTGATTCATGTGGTTTTAGAGGGTGATTCCAAGATTTAGCATTGTTTTGGGAGTTCCGAGGGTTCGAGTAGGTCCGCCTCGTGATTTCAGACTTGCCGGTATGTTCGAGCGGGGCTCGGGAGCCCCGGATGTCAAATGAGCGAGGTTCGAGCGAAGTTAGAAAGTTGAGGAATAGCTGAAGCATTGGTGCTTCTGTCATAACGGCATCTATGGTTCTTGGACCGAAGATGCGGTCAGGCCTTCGCAGAAGCGGCCAATGGCAGGCCCAGGGAAAATTGCATAAGAGGTCATAAAACCGCATAAGTGGTCATGAAATCACAGAAGCGGTTCTACTTAATCGGATATTCGACCGCAGAAGCGGTCCAGCCAAATTGGGCTAGAACCACAGAAGCGGCCCAAAACGCAGAAGCGGTTGCTGCAGAAGCGGAAAAGGCGCCACATAAGCAAAATCGCTGGGGGCAGAGAGTTCATTTAATTCGAACTCAAAGTCATTTTTATCATTTCACACTCCACACTTGGGCGATTTGGGTGCTTCCAAAGAGAGGGTTTCAACATAACATTGCGAGGTAAGTGATTCTCATTTATTATTAGTTTAAATACATGTATATTAGGTAGATTAAACACTAAAAATTAGGTAAAATCAAAGGGTTAGAGCTAGACCTAGGGTTTTAATAAAACTAAGGTTTAATCATGAAATTTGTTATGAAATGGACTAGAAACCATATATTATTGATCCTTAGGTTGTAGAGAACCATTTCCTTCGAAAAATCTCGGAATCCGGGCACGTGGGCCTAGGTCGGAATTTAGGAACTTGTGAGAAAGGTTGGAAAATTACTTAAATAGTTAGAATTCAACCTTGTAAGCCTTTATTGACTAGTTCTTACTTTATTTAACTAGTTTGTGCTCGTTCGGCTACGAATTGAGGGTTTGGGCTTGTCTTGATATTGAAAGTGCGCTTCGGAGCGAGGTGAGTCTCCTTTCTAACCTTGTAAGAGGGAATTATCCCCATAGGATTAATAAATGAGAATTTGCTGCTAAATGCGGGGGCTACGTACGTACTAGGTGACGAGAGTCCGTGCGTTACTACTATGATGTTAATTGTTTGGGTAGCCTAGGACCCACATCATGCCTAATTTGAAGGTATCTTTTAATTAAATTGCCAAAATGATTATTTATGATATGCTAGAGACTTGAGAGAAACGAAAAGTGAACATATGAACTTGTTGAACCTTTATAAGAATTTCCTTGTATAAAAATGAGCCTTGTATGCACCGCTGATGTTTTACTGATATTTATGGATCGGGCCGATCGCCTCGGTGAAAATAGATACATCTATGGTATGGGTCATTCGACCCTCGGCAGTGCACAATTTATTTTCTGTTGGAGCGGGCCGTCAACCTCGGCGTGATTGCGCATGATATATATGCTTAAGCTTAGACACGACATGATTACTTGCTAAGTATGTAAAAAGGGAATAATGATAATTAAATATGGTCAAGAACATGATTATGACTTTTCATTTTAACTTGTTGTTATTGGAAACTCTTTATGCTTTGCATAGCACATTATTATTATTATATTATCTTGACCCTAGTAGGTATCAAGTCGACCTCTCGTCTCTACTTCTTCAAGATTAGACAGGATACTTACTGGGTACGTATTGTTTATGTACTCATACTACACTTCTGTACTTAAATGTACAGGATCTGAGACAGGTGGATCCGATTATCATTCTGGTGCGCGCCCGTGAGCGGACTTGGGACTTCTACGGTGAGTTGCTTTTCCCTCCATGTCGATCCGCATCCGAAGAAGTCCTTCCTTTGTATTTTTGTTATTTTTTGTCTATTCAGATTCAGAAAGTAGGATATTACGATATTCTTTTGGATGTGTGTTCTACTAGTTACCCGTAGCTTATGACACCAGGTTCTGGCACACACTTAGTGGATGATTATTTTGGGGTTGTGTACTTATATTATTTACAGTATTTCATCCTTCTAGTTTAAATTTCAAGTCAAGTGTTTATTCCACTTATTTTGAATTAGAAGTAACATAAGAATTTTAGTAATGTTTCTGCATTGGCTTGCCTGACAAGGGTGTCGGGTGCCCTCATGACCCATTGTGGAATTGGATCATGACAATATGGTATCAGAGCACTAGGTTCACGTAGGTCTCACGAGTTATGGGCAAACCTGATAGAGTCTTGTTGATCGGTACAGAGACGTCTGTATTTATCTTCGAGAGGCTATAGGGTATTAGGAAAGACTACTCTGTATTCATTTCCTGTCGTGCAGTGCTTAGTGTACTAAATTTCCCTCTTCTATTCTCTCACAAATGGTGAGGACTTGTATTGTTGACGTTCTGGACCCGGGAGGAGCTGCTCCCCCTGTTGTTAGAGACCGAGGCAGAGGCCAGGGGAGGGCATCGGCCCGCGGTAAGGGACGAAGGCATCCCACAGCCGTTCTAGTTGCACCACCGATAGGTCCTGTGTGGGATCCCATCATTGAGGAGCAAGGTGAGGCGCTCACAGCTGAGCCTACCCCGGTGGATTTAATTACAGAGCCGAGATTTCAAGAGGTCATGGTCCGCATGCTACGGTTCATAGACACTATGACTCAGGCTAGTTTATTTCTAGCAGACCCAGCTGCTTCACAGGCAGGAGGGGGAGCCTAGACCCCTACTGCTCAGGCTCCAGGTCATGTAGTTGTAGTATACCAGACTCCGGGTGCACTACCCACAGATGGGGCTCAGCTAGTTCCTGCATTGGCACCCCAACCCAAGCCAGTTGTAGACGACGATCAGCAAAAGTTATTGGATAGATGGACCAGGCTGCACCCTCCAGTCTTTGGGGGTGAGCGTCATGGGGATGCCCAGAACTTCATTTATAGGTGCAGGGACAGACTGCACAACATGAGGATATTGGACTCGCATGGAGTTGACTTCACTACTTTTCAGCTTGAGGGCAGGGCCCGTAGATGGTGGCATTCTTACGCCCTTAGCAGGCCAGCAGGTGCTCCTCCCCTCACCTAGGGTCAGTTCACACAGTTATTCCTTAATCGGTACATTCCACCCTATGAGAGGGAAGAGCTGCATCATCAGTTTGAGCATCTAGAGCAAGGTAAGATGTCAGTTACCGATTATGAGGCTAGGTTCTCTGAGCTGTCTCGCCATGCACTTATGATACTCCCCACAGAGGCAGAGAGAGTGTGGAGATTCGTTGTGGGGTTACACCCCACTATCCGGTCGGGTATGGCCCAAGAGGTAGAGATGGGCACAGGGTATCAGCTAGTACTTAAGATTGCTCGCCGGATTGAGGGTTACCGTCTGAGGGGTAGAGAGCAGATGCAGCAGGATAAGAGGGCCAGATTCTTCGGGGAGTTCAGAGGCGCCCCAGCTAGGGGTAGAGGTCAGTTTGGGAGGGGTCAGCTCAGCAGGTCCCCAGTTTCAGCACCACCACCTGCTCGGAGTGCTCCAGCGTGCTCCTATTTCAGCGTCATGCTAGACGGTTCTTATCGCCCGCCAGCTATTCAGGGTTCATCCAGTGGGTATCCAGGTCCTCTGGATTCTTCCAGTTCTTATTTCAGTGCCGGAGAGTTCATACTGCCCACCGGCTATTCAGGCTTCTTCTAGTGGGTCTTCTAGTTTTCAGAGTCAGCCATCCGGATAGTAGGTCGCCGCACCATGTTGGTTTAAGTGCGGAGACCCGAGTCACATGAGGAGACACTGCCCCAGGCTTAGGGGCAAGGCAGTGCAGTAGGGGCAACCCATGACTCCAGCACCAGTGGCCCAGCCACCTAGAGGTGGAGGACAGACTAGTAGAGGCCGTCCCAGGGGTGGAGGCCAGACGAGGAGAGGTCAGCCAGCTACTACTCAGTCAGATGGAGGCCAGACTGCCGATGCTTCAGCTAGATTCTATGCCCTTCTAGCCAGGCCAGATGCATTGGCCTCAGATGCCATTATCACATGTATTATTTCCGTCGGTGGTAGGGATGCTTCGGTATTATTTGACCTGGGGTGTACTTATTCATATGTATCATCTCTGTTTGCTCGTTTCCTGGTTAGTTCTCCTGAGCCTTTGGGTATTCCTGTTCATGTATCCACTCCTGTGGGTGATTCTGTGGTTGTGGATCGGATCTACTGGTCTTGTGTGGTTACTTTCTGTAGTTTTGAGACTAGAGTAGATCTTCTGTTGCTTGATATGATTGATTTTGAGGTCATCCTGGTCATGGATTGGTTGTCACCATATCACGTCGTCCTTGATTGCCATACCAAGACTGTTTCGCTAGTGATACTAGGATTGCCGAGATTGGAGTGGAAGGGTTCCACGGTTGATATGCCTAGCAGGGTTATTTCCTTCCTGAAGTCTCGACACTTGGTCAAGAAGGGCTGTTTGCGTATCTAGCTCATGTTCGAGATGTCACCGCGGAGTCTCCGACGATTGATTCAGTGCCAGTAGTCCGAGAGTTCGCCGATGTTTTTCCTTCCAATCTTCCTGGCATGCCTCCGGATCGCGACATTGATTTTTGTATTGATTTGGCTATAGGCACTCAGCCTATATCTATTCCACCATACCGTATGGCTCCTAAGAATTTGAAGGAGCCGTTAGAGGAGTTGTTATCAAAGGGGTTTGTTAGGCCCAGTATATTACCTTGGGGCGTACCAGTGCTATTTGTGAAGAAGAAGGATGGGACCATGCGGATGTACATTGATTACCGCCAGTTGAATAAGGTCACCATCAAGAACAAGTACCCGTTTCCTCGTATTGATGATTTATTCAACCAGCTGCAGGGACCTAGGGTATTCTCTAAGATCGACCTGAGATTAAGGTATCATCAGCTGAAGATTTGGGACACGGATGTTCTGAAGACTGCATTCAAAACTAGATATGGCCACTATGAGTTTCTGGTGATGTCCTTCAGTTTGACTAATGCCCCGGCGACATTTATGGATCTGATGAACCGGGTATTCATGCCTTATATTGATTCCTTTGTTATCATCTTCATTAACGATATCTTGATATGCTCGCATAGCCTAGGGGAGCACGAGCAGCATTTGAGAGTAGTGCTTCAGACCTTGCGAGAGCAGAAGCTGTATGCTAAGTTCTCCAAGTGTGAGTTTTGGTTTGAGTCAATGGCATTCTTGGGGCATATTGTGTCCGGAGAGGTATTAAGGTAGATCCCAAGAAGATTGAGACAGTTCAGAGTTGGCTAGGTCCCACTTCAGTGACCGAGATCAGGAGTTTCCTAGGTTTAGCGGGTTATTATCGGTGATTTGTGCAGGGCTTCTCAAGGTAGCTTTGACTATGGCGCCAGTTCTCATGTTGCCTTACGGTAAAGGGATGTATACGGTATATTGTGACTCTTCACGCGTTAGTTTAGGATGTGTATTGATGTAGGAGGGGCGAGTTATTGCATATGCTTCGCGTCAGCTGAAGATTCATGAGAAGAATTACCCCGTGCACGATCTGGAGTTGGCATCGATTTTTCATACTCTTAAGATATGGAGGCACTATTTGTATGTGGTGCCTTGTGAGGTGTATACCGATCACCACAGCTTACAACATCTGTTCAAGCAGAGGGACCTTAATTTGAGGCAGCGCAGGTGGCTTGAGTTACTAAAGGATTATGACATTACCATTCTTTATCATCCGGTCAAGGCGAATGTAGTCGTGGATGCCTTGAGTAGAAAGACGGAGAGTATGAGTAGCCTAGCATTCATTCCAGCGGAGGAGAGGCCACTAGCCTTGGACATTCAGTCCTTGGCTAACAGACTTGTGAGGTTGGACATTTCGGAGCCCAGCCGGGTTCTTGCTTGTATGGTTGCTCAGTCTTCGTTATTGGGGCATATTAAGGCCCGACAGTACGATGATCCACATTTGGAGGTTCTCAGAGAGACGGTGCTTCAGGTAGGTGCCAAGGAGGTTTCTATTGGCGAGGATGGTGTGTTGCGGCTTCAGGGCCGTCTGTGTGTCCCTAGTGTTGATGGGCTCAGGGAGAGGATTCTAGATGAGGCCCACAGTTCGAGGTACTCCATTCATCCAGGTGCCAAGAAGATGTATCGTGATTTGAGGAAGTATTACTGGTGGCGCAGGATGAAGAAAGATATCGTGGAGTATGTAGCTAAATGTTTGAATTGCCAGCAGGTCAAATGTGAGCATCAGAGGCCAGGTGGCCTTCTTCAGTGGATGCCCATTCCGGAGTGGAAGTAGGAGCGCATCACTATGGATTTCGTAGTTGGGTTGCCGCAGACCTTGCGGAAGGTTGATTCAGTATGGGTCATTGTGGATAGGTTGGCCAAGTCAGCCATTTCATTCCTGCGGCGACTACCTATACAGCAGAGAGATATGCTCAGATTTATATTCGGGAGATAGTCTAATTGCATGGTGTACCGGTATCCATCATATCAGATAGAGGCCCTCAGTTACCTTCTCATTTTTAGAGAGCCATTCAGAGTGAGTTGGGGACCCGCGTAGAGCTTAGCACGGCATTCCATTCTCAGACCGATGGGCAGTCGGAGCGTACGGTTAAGATTTTAGAGGATATGCTCAGAGCATGTGTGATTGACTTTGGAGGGCAGTGGGATCAGTTCTTGTCGTTAGCAGAGTTTGCATACAATAACAACTATCATTCCAGCATAGAGATGGCCCCATATGAGGCTTTATATGGTCGACGTTGTCGTTCTCCTATCGGGTGGTTTGAGCCTGATGAGGCTAAGTTGCTTGGTACTGATTTGGTATAGAATGCCTTGGATAAGGTAAAGCTGATTCAGGAGAGGCTCCGCATTGCTCAGTCCAGACAGAATAGTTACGCGGATCAGAGGGTGCGTGATATATCATTCATGATTGGCGAGAAGGTTCTCTTGAAAGTCT
This sequence comes from Nicotiana glauca, assembly GCA_026770625.1. Taxonomy (NCBI): domain Eukaryota; kingdom Viridiplantae; phylum Streptophyta; class Magnoliopsida; order Solanales; family Solanaceae; genus Nicotiana; species Nicotiana glauca. The sequence goes on along the minus strand of MU739093.1, from coordinate 8,658 downwards.
CGCCGATGAAGGGCATTATGAGGTTCGGGAAGAAGGGCAAGCTAAGCCCAAGGTTTATTGGTCCCTTTGAGGTGTTGAGGCGAGTTGGAGGGGTTGCCTATGAGCTTGCTTTACCTCCCAGTCTATCGGGAGTTCATCTAATTTTTCATGTATCGATGCTTCGGAAGTATCATGCCAACCTATCACATATGTTGGACTTCAGTACCATTCAGTTAGATGAGAGCTTGGGCTACGATGAGGAGGATTTCTGCAGTGAGGGTCCAGTGGAGGGACCAAACGGTCGAGGAGGCGACCTGGGAGTCCGAGGAGGACATGCGGAGCAGATATACCCAATTATTCAGCAGTCCAGGTACTTTATTATATCCGTTCGAGGACGAACGTTTGTTTAAGAGGTGGAGAATGTATCGATCCGACCGGCGGTTTTGCCTTTTAGAACCATGTTCCCCTAAATAAAGCCTCTCGTACTTGCTTTAACTAATTTACACCTTGCGGGGGCGATTGGTTCAGGAATTGGAAGGGTTTCGAGTAAAAATATGCCCATTTGCTTCTTTAAGATTTCTTAAAAAGACCAAGTTTGACTTCGGTCAACATTTTAGAAAAATGGACCCGGATTCTTGATTTGACAATTTCAGAGGGTCCGTGGGAAAATATGGGACCTGGGCATATGTCCGGAATCGAATTCTGAGGTCCCTAGCCCGAGTAATGAATTTTTATCTAAAATTGTTTAATTGAAATTTTAAGGAATTAAAGAACTAAGTAATCATTGATTCCCTAGGTATCAGGCTCGGATTTTGGTTCCGAAGCTTGGTACAGGTTCGTAATGTTGTAAGACTTGCCCGTGAAATTTGGTGTCAATCCGAGTAGTTTAAGGGTGTTTTGACCCGTTAGAGGAGAATTAAGAACTTGAATATTCAATAGTTTGATTCATGTGGTTTTAGGGGGTGATTCCAAGATTTAGCGTTGTTTTGGGAGTTCCGAGGGTTCGAGTAGGTCCGTCTCATGATTTCAGACTTGTTGGTATGTTCGGGCGGGGCTCAGGAGCCCCGAGCGTCAAACGAGCGAGGTTCGAGCGAAGTTATAAAGTTGAGGAATAGCTAAAGCATTGCTGCTTCTGTCATAACCGCATCTGCGGTTCTTGGACCGCAGAAGCGGTCAGGCCTTCGCAGAAGCGGCCAAGGGCAGGCCCAGGGAAAACTGCAGAAGCAATCATGAAACTGCAGAAGCGGTTCCGCTTAAGCGAATATTCAACTGCAGAAGCGGCCCAAAACCGCAAAAGCGGTTGCCGCAGAAGCGGAAAAGGCGCCGCGGAAGCGAAAATCGCTGGGGGAAGAGAATTCATTTAATTCGAACTCAAAGCCATTTTCATCATTTCACACTCCACACTTGGGCGATTTGGGTTCTTCCAAAGAAAGGGTTTCAACATAACATTGCAAGGTAAGTGATTCCCATTCATTATTAGTTTAACTACATGTATATTAGGTAGATTAAACATTAATTAGGTTAAATCAAAGGGTTAGAGCTAGACCTAGGGTTTTAATAAAACTAAGGTTTAATCATGAAATTTGTTATGAAATGGACTAGAAATCATATATTATTGATCCTTAGGTTGTAGAGAACAATTTCCTTCGAAAAATCTCGGAATCCGGGCACGTGGGCTCAGGGTCGGAATTTAGGACCTTGTGGGAAAGGTTGGAAAATTACTTAAATAGTTAGAATTCAACCTTGTAAGCCTTTATTGACTAGTTCTTACTTTATTTAACTAGTTTGTGCTCGTTCGGCTACGAATTGAGGGTTTGGGCTTGTCTTGATATTGGAAGTGCGCTTCGGAGCGAGGTGAGTCTCCTTTCTAACCTTGTAAGAGGGAATTGTCCCCATAGGATTAATAAATGAGAATTTGCTGCTAAATGCAGGGGCTACGTACTTACTAGGTGACGAGAGTCCGTACGTAGCTACTATGATGTTAATTGTTAGGGTAGTCTAGGACCCACATCATGCCTAATTTGAAGGTATCTTTTAATTAAATTGCCAAGATGATCATTTATGATATGCTAGAGACTTGAGAGAAACGAAAAGTGAACATATGAACTTGTTGAACCTTTGTAAGAATTTCCTTGTATAAAAATGAGCCTTGTATGCATCCCTGATGTTTTCCTGAAATTTATGGATCGGGCCGATCGCCTCGGTGAAAATAGATGCATTTATGGTACGGGTCGTTCGACCCTCAGCAGTGCACAGTTTATTTTCCGTTGGAGCGGGCCGTCAACCTCGGTGTGATTGCGCATGATATATATGCTTAAGCTTAGACACGACATGATTACTTGCTAAATATGTAAAAAGCGAAGAATGATAATTAAATATGGTCAAGAACATGATTATGACTTTTCATTTTAACTTGTTGTTTTTGGAAACTCTTCATGCTTTGCATAGCACATTATTATTATATTATCTTGACCCTAATAGGTATCAAGTCGACTTTTATATTTTTGTTATTTTCTGTCTATTCAAATTCAGACAGTAGGATATTACGATATTCTTTTGGATGTGTATTCTACTAGTTGCCCGTAGCTTGTGACACCAGGTTCTAACACACACTTGGTAGATGATTATTTTGGGGTTGTGTACTTATATTATTTACAGTATTTCCTCCTTCTGGTTTAAATTTCAAGTCAAGTGTTTATTCCACTTATTTTTAATTAGAAGTAACATAAGAATTTTAGTAATGTTTCCGCATTGGCTTGCCTGACAAGGGTGTCAGACGCCCTCATGACCCATTGTGGAATTGGATCGTGACAACAACTTATGCTTATATGCTTATCATAAAATAGATTATATTTATCATAAAAGATATCTTATCTAAGCAATTGTATTTAGAATAAAATAAAAATAGAATATTTTGTATTTGAATCGATTTGGAATCTAAAATTTTGAAGAAATTACGACCTTATAAGTGTAAACAATTCTAAGGTTATTTAAGTTATTTTAACAGAAAAAGAGCTTATCAGCACTTTTTAATCAAATACTGCTGCAGCTTATTATCAATTTCAGCACTTGTATCCAAACACATAACTGCTTATTTATTAAATCAGTTTTAATTCTTAAAAGTACTTTTCAGCTCCTAATGCTTATCAGCTATTTCAAATAAGTTAATCCAAGCGGGCTCTTAATGTGTATCATCTTTTCTCCAAGTATATACGTGATATTCTATCGGTATTGTTGCTTTTATCCCTCTTTATTGGAGTACTTACTAGTTGCTGAAAACAAGAGAACATATGAAAACAAAACTAAAGTCCCACAATAAAATTATACAACTAAGAGTAGGAATCTCTAACTTGAGGCTAACAATTAATACACGACACATGGGTATAATAATATATTTATGTGTGTGAGCACGTGATTTTTACCCTAAGCAAATTATTTCAAAATGTCAAATAAAATGACTTTGACAATTTTAAGAATTTTGTTGCATTCTTTGTGTTACTTGGTCACATAATAACTCATATTAAAAATACAAAAATATGCATATGCATTTTAATTTTTGCATTTTTAGTATTAATGCATTTTAGAAAAAATAAATGGAAGAAAAATCAAAAATAGGATCTTATGGTTTTAATTGAAAATTACTGCAAAATAGTTATTAAATAATTTTTAG
>MDKF010375272.1:0-19290 GCA_026770625.1 Nicotiana glauca | reverse complement strand
AACTTGAGGTGTTTAAAAACTTGATTTCGTTCCCATGTAGTAAAACTAGCCCACCAATTACAGAGACTGCTCGGGATCTTATCTCGGATCATGAACATAGGAGGCGCCTCGTCCCTTGCCCTTTTCTGGCCACTTCTTTGCGGAGAAATCATGATGATCCTAAAATTAAAAATAAAAATTAAGACTCTCCAAAACCATATACAGACTATGATCATTTTTGTTCTTTTTGTATGAAGAGAAAATCATCATTGCTTCTTGCCATTTTATAAAAATATCCGGTCTTGTCAATACGGCCTTTCAGCACTTGAAGAAGATTTAAAGGCTGTGTTTTGCTAACCCGAAAAAGTTTTAAGAAATGACTATAGGTAGCTGTTCTTGCAATATAGCCCTTCGGCGCCCTTTTGTAGGCGTTTGGCTAATTTATCCAAGAATGGCATTACCTTCAATGATGACAAAACAAAGATATTTATTTACCCCTAAATTTAATATTTTCAAAATAGTTGAGCCCGATATGGGTTGCCTACGTATCCCACATCCGATGAGAATCAAACTTGCGTAGTTCATCCAAATAAAACAAACTATTTTTTTTTTAAACATTTTTTTTTCAAAAATTTAGCAGAGTTTCGACAGTATTTGGGCGTTGGTATTTTCAAAACAGGTGATTAACTCTCTTAACCCTATACACTGCTATTTCTCTTTTTTTTTCTTTTTTTTTTCAAATGATCAAAAAGTCGGTCAGCATGCAAGTCCGAAATAAATAAATGCACAAGGAGGATGCATCAAGGTGGTCTTTTCATTTCAGGTACACCTATCCTAGACAGACCCAAACCCTGTGTTGAGTCTCCAAAGTCAAATGTACGTAATGCAAACAAACGTTCCTACTAGGGATCCGGCATGGGGCTTTGTTATTCTAAGTTAACATCTTATTGGAGAAAGTATCTAGACTGGCTTACTCGAGGGGACAACTCGAGCCGAGGAGGGTCAGTGTACCGATAGCATTGCTTTCCGGCTTAACTGGTGGTGCTCCCCGCCTAAACATGTGTAACTAAAATCCTTCACCAGGTTCCAAGCACCTCAGCTATCTCAAAGAAAGTGGGCTATGTCAAGCAAATGTCCAATTTTATTTTCAAGAAGACTCGGAGAGGTGCGTGAGAAGACAATTTATATACACAGTTCAAAATTATCAAAGCGGTAAAAAGCAACACTTAGCACATTTAAGACAACATATAATAAAGATCAGATAATAAATAAGCCAAATACAACAATTATTCCAAGATCAAATTTCTAACCCTGAACCAGTGGTTCTGGGTCACACTCTGTTCCCCAGCAGAGTCGCCAGAGCTGTCACACCTCCTTTTGGCGCTACCGCACCCCGCGAAGGGCATGGTAAAGGGAGTTTTTCCAATTAAAGGACAATTGAAACGGGATTCGTTTATTAAGAGATTCAGAGTCTCCACTTGGGAGATTTATGGTGTCCAAAGTCACCGGTTGAATCCCGAATCGAGGAAAGGTTTGACTCTATTTAACAGTCCGCGAACCAAAAATTCGGATAAGAAATTCTATTAACCCAGGAGAAGGTGTTAGGCATTCCCAAGTTTCGTGGTTCTAGCACGGTCGCTCAACTATCATATTTGGCTTAATTATCTAATTTTATAACATGCTTTAACTTATGTGCAAATTTTAACATTGAACCGCTATTATTATTTTACAGATAATTGCAACGTTATGGAAATGTATCTCGAACCACGTCACAATCGATGTACCCGTGGTCGTCGACACATTTCGACTCCGTTGAGATTTGGATTTGGGTCACATCAATGTACACCCGTGTTTAAGAAAGTAAATTATTAAAGGCGCGCCTAAAGCGACTAGTGTATTATTATTTTTGAGAAGGCCGTGAAATCTTGCTAAACGGCCCATCCGAAGTCTAATTAACTATTAACCATTTATTGAGTGCCCCGCAACTTGTGCGTTTTATTTTGGCGAGGCATGCCTCATTTATTTTAAAAGGATAAACCTAAAGCGACTATATTTTCTCTATTTTTCGTTCGTCTCTAAAATGAAAGAAGAGAAAAACCTGATTGATTACATGCTTGAAAAGGCCATCACTTATTAGTTACTAGCTTGAGACAAATGTTAACGAAAAGGAATATTACTAAAATTAAAAGTACAAATAAAATACGGAATTGACAAACAATATTGTCAAAAGAAAACTAATTATCCTATAACTAATTTAACCCACATTGTTAGATGAATTGAACCGTTGGAATTATTTGTTTACAACTAATTGAAATCAAAATCAACCTTGATTACTAATGCTTGCGAAAGTTTATTAAACTTAATCATTAACTCATCTTGCTTGAACTCAACTCATGCCTATTGGATTAATGACTTTAACAATTAGTATTACGATCCTAACTTCATGTATAGCGGGCCTACGGATTCTATGAAATTACTAACCATTTTTTATTTCCGTTTAAAATTGGCAGAACTAGACCTATCCGACACTTACCTTCTTGAACCAACCAAGCCCCCTTTTAAATAAAGACTGCCTAAACCAAACCATAATGCCTAATTCACAAAAAATTAGTTCAAATTCATGCCTTAGCTACATATTCACGATTAAACCTATTGTTTCAGACTAATGTCGGCTCCAACTGTGACTACCTAAACTTGTTCAATTCCAACAACTCAATTACACTTATTTAAAACGAGACAAAATTCTAACTATCATGCATTTGAAACTACTAATAATTTATAAATTGTAGTTTACGAATAAAAGAAAATAGTTCTAGTCAAGTATAAATTCCACAGTCCATATTCTTCATTGAATTACAAAGATAGACTATACAACTACCTATCATTTGACTATTAAACTACATATACAACTTAAGTATTCGACTACTTGAGCATTTCTTTCCACTTTTAATAGCTACATCACAGTGATTCGAAAGTGTACCTGGTAATAGAACAGAAGAAGAAGGTGAAGATCAGTAGATCAGTAGCAGACAACAGCAACAACCAGTACAGATACGGAGTGACGACCAACAGAAAAAATCCTAGCAACCAAACAGTCCAGAAAACCAGTGAAAACCCCAAAAGTAAACACTCACAGAACTAGCAAATAAATGAAACCCAAAACCTCTTCAAGACCAACACTCTGATGCAATGAAACGATAACAGAAAAAGTACTAATTTTTCAACCGTAAAATGACACAGATTTCTTCAGTTTTTTTTTTTTTTTAGCTCTCGAACTCTGAAATTCTAATGTTTAAAATTCAGCTCTTTTCAACTTAAACTCTAAAATTTTTCTCCTTCAAATCCAGTCCTTTAATCAGTCAAAGACTTCTCTATTTATAGCCCCAAACAGGCAACCTTCTTTCTGGACTGCCTTAGACCAACCCCTTAAAACCAGCCTGCCTTTTCTTTTTAAAAGAAATCCACTACAGAATGTTTTCCTTATTTTCAGCCCCAATTCCCTCTTATTCCCCATTAGCTTATTAACTTAATAACACTTAATGCCCCACTATTATACTACTATTATTAAACAGATTCCCTAACATTTTCTATCCCTAAAACACCCCTGAATCTTACTGTTACTGCCCTGATTATAATCTGATGTTAAACCTTCTTAAGTTATAAATGTCACTGATTATTAACTGCTAAATTACCAGCTATAACCAATTCTCAATCCTATTCAAACAATGATTCAAGGCAGACAATCCAATTCAGTCAGACATGGCACCAAACAAGAGGAACTGATAATGCGAGTAAAACTGAATATCAACTAGACGTTCAAGCAATTATCAGGCTTAAAACACAAAATTAACACAGAAGGAAGCAAAACGGATAACCTACTGGGAGAAAAATATATACTAGTCATGCTATTCTGTCAATCAAACCTGAAGAACTAATTGACGACATGTATTTCATCGACTATACAAGCCATATTATACAACAATTATCGACAAACAATCAGAAAAAGTCCACAGGTGATTCGAGTGGCATTTGACAGAAACATTGAGTTATAATACAACCAACTAATCGACGAAGCTAATCGAATTGATTCATGATTTACAACATATAACACTAAACAAACAAACAATCAGAACAGAGAGAAAGCTCGACCAAATAAAAGGGTCTATTTTGAGAATAAGAAGAATGATGAACAGAAATTGAAAATAAAATCAATACAACAATACAAATGAATAACAATAAACCAAAAGAATAAATAAAAGAGAGAAAATACCTCAGAGACGAAATTAGGAACAGACGAACCCAGGTTCGACCTCAGACTCGGACTTTTGGGGTCAAACTGACTTTAACCGAGTGTTCTCCACTGAGAACACTTCGGATAAGGTTGATTGGACACCCAAAACCCCTTCAATTTGGACAGATTCCAAGTTTGGAATTTCTAGGGTTCTTGGGGTCTGATTTGGGGCTCGAACGATTTTAGCTTGATTCGAAGCAAACCAATGGTGTTTAGGGTATGAGGGAGGTCTGGGGGTTCTCTGGTATGAATTTGGGCTTGGTTGGGGTAGGTTGAGGTTTGGCTTGAATCTTCAAACGAAGATTCGAGACGATGGGGGACGATTCGAGGAAAACGAATAGTGGATTCGTGTTCAGGGTGGTCAGGTGGCTTTAGGGTGTTAGTTTGGTTGCCATCGGAGAAGATGGAGGTTTCCGGCTGTTCTTCGATTGAAGATTGGAAGAACATGGCTAGGTTTCGAGATAATCCATGGTGATGGTTGGAAAGGGGATGTTGAGAGGAGTTCATGGTGTAAAAATGGAGTCATTTGGCCCATCGAAACCGCCGTGAGGCGATTTCCGGTGGGCGGAGCACGATGGTAGACGATGGGGTTCCGTTCGTCTCTGAGAGAGACGATGAAGTGAGGGGGGGTCTGGCTTAGGGGGGCGTGGGGTGAGAGGTTGGGCTTATATACGGGGGAGGGAATTAAATCCTGGTCGTTTGATCAATTGAGATCAACGGCCTGGATCAATTTACTTAAATAAAACGGTGTCGTTTGGTCTCATTAAGAGACTGGGTTGATCCGGGTAAAATAGACCGGGTTATGGGGGAGCTTAGGGACCGTCAGATCAAAAGGAAGGGACGACTCAGATTTGTGACGCATATACGGCGTCGTTTGGTTGGTCCTGGAGACTGAACTGGGCCGTTAGATCTGTTTGATCAACGGCCCAGATTTGAGGCACCTAAACGACGTCGTTTGGAGTTCTGAGAGACCAGGTGCATTGGACTGGATCATGCAATGCTTTGGGCCTGATTTTTGGTTTAAACGTTTGGCTCAATCCGATTTTTCAACTCCTTTCTTTTTCTATTTTTCCTTTTTAATTCCTAATTACCAAAATTCCTAAATTAAATTGTAAAATCAAAATTAACTTGACAAAATATTAATTACCCCCTATCCACAATTAACATACAAGACTAAACATTTAATTAAAAATAAAATCACACAATGGTACGCTTAAATGACAAAAAATAGAACAAAAATACATATTTTTGTGATTTTCTTTCCTTTACAAACAAAACATGATTCAATTAATTCCTAAGTGCACAATTAAATCTTAAATGTATATGCAACATATATTTTTGTATTTTTATTAATTTAAACACACATAATCACGCACATACAAACGCAAGCAATTACCAACAATATCACGAAAAATTCACAAAAATGCACACAATAAAACAGAAATTTTTGTTTTGATTCTGTGGGAGTAATTCATGTGAGGCAAAAATCACGTGCTCACAATGGCCGTTCGTAATAGCACACGTTTTCATGAAAATGAACCGTTTCGTGCACAGTTATGCATTAATGGCGATCGTTGGGTTTTGTGCAGGCAAAATTTGTTATTTATAACTAGAAAAGGCGTGTCATTTTGTTCTTTACACATTCGTTGCTCTTCTGAGAGGATTTTCGAGAAGCTTTTTCTTCTGTCAAATGGCATTTTTTCTATTCTTTCGATCATTATCATCATTGATTTCTCCGTTTTCCTCGTCAAAATTCTTCTTTCTCTCGCTCGTGAATCGATTATGGTAGGCACTTATTCTTGCGGCAATCATCCGGATAATTCTCCAGCGGTCAAAAATCCCACTCCGGCAAACAAAGGGTTAGAGTTGGTAGAGGATGAAGAAATTCCTTCGGTCGATGAAATTATACCTCGATCAGGAGATCAACTGATGGATTTCAGTGTACAAGGTGGTGTGGAACAGGGAGATGTTTCTTCTCTAATGGGGGAAGTGGGAATAGCCCAAATGCGGGAGCGGTGGCGTGTCCCACGTTATGCTGAGATTGCTCTGGCGAAAACCGAGGACAGGGTGCAAATTGATCGTCGAGGGTATTGCTCGTTCTATGCTTACATCTTCCAGGTGGGGTGCACATTCCCGCTTCCGATGCTGATAGTGGACTTCTGCCGCTATTATGAGATGTGCCCGACTCAGCTTACTCCTTATCTTTACAAATTGCTCCTCATGTTTATCAGGTATGCGGAGCTAGTGGGTAGGGAGGTCACTTTGGAACATGTTCTCACTCTCTTCGCTCCCCAAAAAATTCGCGGCACCATGATTCATGCACGCCCGCGAGGGTTGAAGAGTTTGATGGTAAGGCTGGACGACGAGGATATTCGTCACCCCTTTGATAATTTCTTTTATATTCAGACTGAGCATCTGGTGGCGGACCCAAGTGGATTCCCGGAAGTTTGGAACTTTGCACGTGAGACCTTGTTCCCGACTGGGCATCTACCCTAATTCGTCTTTCTTTATACCTTATACTTTGGCTATTGATTTACCTTCATTTTTGTAGCTGAAAAGTTGCCGCCGCCTCCCTTGGAGGGGATCCGAGATTGGGTTGAGGCAGTGCTTCCCCGTACTGCAGGCATTCGTACCTGGGCGGCTTTCTGGGAGAGGCATGGTCGCAGGCTCGTGACATGTCGCAAGGGGAGAGGTCGTTAGGGCTTGTTCGTTCTCGGGCAGGTTCGCCTTCAAATGATGAGGAAGATAGGCCTTCGCAGAAGCGGCGAGTGGCGTTTGTAATGGCTCCTCCGTCGGTGATCAACTTAGATTCTCCCCCAACGGATTCGGAGGGTGGTGCGGCTGCGGCGCTCACTGGTGGGGAAAATGAGTTAGTTGGAGTTGAACCCGTTGGTTCTGGCCTCGGGAATGTAGCTGCCTTGACGATCCCGTCCGAAGTTTCTGTTGCTGAGGCGGAGGGTCGATCATTACCGGTCGTCGTTGGAACTTCTGTTGTGCCATTGCCAGCTACGACAAGTTGTTCTACATCAGCAACGATGGAGAGGGGGAGGGACGTGGTCGAGGATGAGTGTGAGTCTGAGTCTGATTTGGACCCCGACAATGTTCATATGTTTGAGGAGGGTGTCACCAATTCTACGGTGCAGGCGAGGGGGCCGGCCCACTTTATTGAGGTCCCCTCGGATTTGAACTTGTTAACTGAAGGGAATAGCTTGGTGTCGCAGTTCGAGTTGTTATGTTCGGAGTCGGAGAATGCATCTTTGAAGAGCATTTCGGATATTGAAGTGATGGACGAAGTGGTCGTGATGGGCCTTAGGGTACGTAATGCGTCTCTAACTCCTTCTTCCCTTTTCGTTTTAGCCTTTGCCTTAGCCTTGCCTTTGTTTTGTTTTGCAGACTTACTTGTTGGAGGTGGAGAGCATCCGCAGAGCCATGGTTCGCTCGAGGATATTTCTGCAGATGCTGGGGAAATATCGTCATTACCGTGATCGGTGCCGAGGGCTACGCGACCGTTTACGGAAAGAGCCCGATAATCGAGCTTTGGGTGAGGAGTTGGCGAAGCGGGACCAACAGTTGTTGCAGGCTCTCGATGATAAACGTGCTCTTGAAGTGCAGATTCGTCGAAAGGACGAGGAGCTTGAGGTAGGGAAAGGATTTACGGCTGAGTGTGCGTACCTGCAGGGCAGGTTGAGGGAGATGGAGTTGGAAGCTGAACAGAGCCAGATCAAGGCAGCGGAAGTGGCTGCGGAATGGAGCAAAAAACTGGCGGAACTAGAGAGCGAAGTTGCGGCCTTAAAATTTCGGGAAAAGGGCTACTCGTCGAGAGCCGTAGCGTTGGAGGAGTCGATTCGTGTGCATGAGTCCTGTCTTGAGTCGGAGAGGGAGACGGCGACCCTTAAGGAGGCAGGGCTCGAGGAGCGGATTGGTGTTCTTGAGCAGGATGCTCAGGTTATGTTGGACCGGGTTGTAGTTTTGGAGGAGGAGAACCGGCGACTACAGAACCAGGTTGGTTCATCTCATACTGTCGTTTCCCCCCAGGTTCATGAACTCTGGGTCTATGCCGAAGCTCAACGAGATGTTTACAAGAACTTATTAGAGGCGGGTGACATAACCGAGGCCATTTTTGAGGTGGCACGCCAGAAGGCTCGTGATGCTCGTGCCGACTGTGGTTATGATATGGCGACACCAGAGGCCGACGACGGCGCGAGTAGCGGTGATGGCACCGAGTAAGGAAGAGATTTGTTATTGTTGTTCATTGTTTTTCTTTATATTCCGTTCGTTGATTGGCGCTTGGTCGTTTCTTGTGGTTTTCTATATTTTTCTCTTGTCTCGACCGGCTGGGACCAGGTGTGAGCGGGGAGTACCCGCGTTCTTAACTCTGTTGATAATTGTACTCTTTCTTTCATCGTTTGTCTTGTTTTCGTTCTATTTTCCGTTTCCCTCCTTTTCTTTTGCGGATGTGTTTGGAAAGGCGATCAGCCCTTGAATTCGACCGAGGCCGTTATGTCCATTTTAGATTGATGACGATGGCCTCTTGGCCTGACCGGACTGGGAGGAGGCGGTCACCTTGTAATGACGGCGACTGATTTTTCTCCATCCCGGCCCTGGTGCGGCTGAGATCGAATTTGATGAATTTGAAAGTGATGGCACTTAGCCTGAACCCCAGTTTGACCAAGGTTGGAACTGATATACTTTGGTGACGAAGGCATTTGGCCTGAGTCCTGCTTCGACTGAGGTTGAACCTAATACGTTTGATGGCGAAGGCGCATCGCCTGAGTTCTGGTTCGACTGAGGTCGAACCTAATAGATTTGATGGCGAAGGCACATGGCCTGAGTCCCGGTTCAACTGAGGTTGAACCTAATACGTTTGATGGAGAAGGAGCATAGCCTAAGTTTTGGTTCGACTGAGGTCGAACCTAATAAATTTGATGGCGAAGGCGCATGTCCTGAGTCCCAGTTCAACTGAGGTTGAACCTAATACGTTTGATGGCAAAGGCGAATGGCCTGAGTCCCAGTTCAACTGAGGTTGAACCTAATATGTTTGATGGCGAATGCGCATAGCCTGAGTTCAGGTTCGACTGAGGTCGAACCTAATACATTTGATGGCGAAGGCGCGTGGCCTGAGTCCCAGTTCAACTGAGGTTGAACCTAATACGTTTGATGGCGAAGGCGCATGGCCTGAGTCCCAGTTCAACTAATGTTGAACCTAATACGTTTGATGGCGAAGGCACATCGCTTGAGTTCTGGTTTGACTGAGGTCGAATCTAATAGATTTGATGGCGAAGGCATATGGCCTGAGTCCCGGTTCAACTGAGGTTGAACCTAATACGTTTGATGGCGATGGCGCATAGCCTGAGTTCTAGTTTGACTGAGGTCGAACCTAATAAATTTGATGGCGAAGGCGCGTGGCCTGAGTCCCAATTCAACTGAGGTTGAACCTAATACGTTTGATGGCGAAGGCGAATGGCCTGAGTCCCAGTTCAACTGAGGTTGAACCTAATACGTTTGATGGAGAAGGCACATAGCCTGAGTTCTGGTTCGATTGAGGTCCAACCTAATACATCTGATGGCGAAGGCGCATAGCCTGAGTTCTGGTTCGACTGAGGTCGAACCTAATAAATTTGATGGCGAAGGCACATGGCCTGAGTCCCAATTGTTCAACTGAGGTTGAACCTAATACGTTTGATGGCGAAGGCGCATAGCCTGAGTTCTAGTTCGACTGTGGTCGAACCTAATATGTTTGATGGCGAAGGCGCATAGCCTGAGTTCTGGTTCGACTGAGGTCAAACCTAATACATTTGATGGCGAAGGCACGTGGCCTGAGTCCTGGTTCGATTAGGGTCGAACCTGATGCATTTAATGGCGAAGGCATTTAGCCTGATTCCCAGTTCGATTGAGGTCGAACTTGCTATATTTTGATGGCGAAGGCACGTAGCCTGAGTCCCGGTTCGTTTGAGGTCGAACCTGCTATATTTTGATGGTGAAGGCACGTGGCCTGAGTTCCAGTTCAACTGAGGTTGAACCTAATACGTTTGATGGCGAAGGCGCATAGCCTTGGCCCCAGTCCTGGCTCGAGACGGCCCTGTGCCGGTTTCCGGCCTGACACTGCGTTAGGGGCGAAGGAGATGTTTCACACTTCTGTTCTGAGGGAGAGGGGGGGAACTTCTTCTAATTGTCCGGTCGTTTTCGGATCTCAGTTTCCTTTGATGCATTTGAGTATTATGCGGTCGATATGCTTCCTGTGGCTTCGATTCCAGGGAAAAAACTATGCGATTTCGCTTGGAAATCGTTTTCGGATCTCAGTTTCATTTGATGCATTTGAGTATTATGCGGTCAACATGCTTCCTTTGGCTTCGATTCCAGGGAAAAAACTATGCGATTTCGCTAGGAAATCCCTACAGACGGCGCCAAATTGTTTGACTCGAAAGTTAATAAACGCTTTACAAGCAAATACAATCGAAATAATTCAAGGGGTAAATCATAGCCAATCATAATTAATCACTGAATCAGAAGACAAACTCAAGACATAGAAGTAATCAATTATGGAACGACAATAAAGGGATTTTATTCATCAAAGTAATTTGACCTGCCTCTCCTTGAAGAGGTTCAGGATCTTACATTGATCTTGTTTATTACTCCACTTGTAGAATATAGCTTTCTATCTCGAATGTATTCAGAATTCTCCCTCAAAATAGCTCGACCTGCCTCTCCTTAAAGAGGTCCATGATCTTATATTGATCTTGTTTATTACTCCACTTGTGGAATATAGCTTTCTATCTCTGATGTATTCAAAATTCTCCCTCAAAGTAACTCGAACTGTCTCTCCTTAAAGAGGTTCATGATCTTATATTGATCTTGTTTATTGCTCCACTTGTGGAATATAGCTTTCTATCTCTGGTGTATTCACAATTGTGTCGAAGAAGAAGCCCCCCTTGAGGGGTTCTCTTTTTTAGTATTTACAGTCTCAAGCTCTTCTTGCCCATCACGAGTGAGCCCAGAGTTTGGTTATGGAGATGTCCCTTCATTTGTTTTAGGGGCAACTGTCATGAATCAGAAGTCAGTGGTGTTGGCTATTTACCATAGATTGGTCGTGATGGGGTTGATCCCCTGCTTGCCGAATGATCGAATATTTACCAATACAGTTGTATTATCAATCATTTGTACTAGTATGCTAGTATTGTACAACAAAAATGGTAAAAACTATCAGACTTAAGTACAGGTACCGCGATGGAGGCACAAAATTGCATTAAAGTAACTCCCTTAAATCTTGTATCGACAGCCAACAGGGCTGCATATATGCCTTTTAAAGAGTGAAATGAAAGCACTATAAAGCTTTTAGATGAAGATATCATAACTGTATACCAAAGGAAACAGCGAAGAAGCTGATACTAGATTTGCTCCTGCAGCTCCCAAATGGTGCTTCAATAGATCTATTAAGCTTAACGGCTCTCAGCTGCAAAATTCACCATCTAATTATGCTAATGATGGTGCCAACAAAGAATATGTCAATTTCACTATACAAAAGCCCTCTCGATGGGAACTTTATCTTCAAGCTGTGCTATTACTAGGGGGAGACGAGAACATTTCCCTCTGCAAGAGGACTACAACCTGCTTGGACGTGCTGCTTTTCCAACTGCTCTAATTCATTAGTGGGAAATACTTCTGATTGAAGGGATGGGCATATATTGTGGACATGCAACCATGTTAACTCCCAGAAACTGTCTCCTCCGCTGGGATCACTTGGTACCAGAATTCCACTTGTTTTCATGACAAGTAGAGTGTTCTTTAGGAGCTCGGGAATGAGTTCAGGGATCTTCTCACTCCTTTTCCCTTTGAATTTCACCTTCATGCATCTCTCTGTTAGACCCAATACCCCTAACCACAGTTTGCAGAATGATGTCAACTGGAAAAGATGCTGCAAAGACTGTAAAAACACTTTGAAAATGAGCTTCAGGGCCAAAACAATTGCTTCTTCAGTGCTCCTGTGATCCTTCACAGAACTCTTCTGGGCAAGATTGAGTAATTCATCCAGCAATGTAAATATCACCTGATCAAAACATTGCAACCACAATTCTTTCGGGATAAGAATCCCATCAACTCCGGTCAAGCACCCCTGCAACATCAAGATGGCATGATCCCTAACCTCTTCTCTCCGGTCCAAACAAAATTTTCGGAGTCCTTGTATCAGCCTGAGCCACATCTCCGTTATATCCTGGGTCATTTTTATAGCAGCCTCCTCCCCAAGTGCCTCCTTTGCCTTGTGAGACCATCTAATCAGTGAAACAAGTGATCCAGCCATCAGGTCTAAAGATCTCACAGATTGATCAACATTTCTGATGCGGGAGTCGGCAAACTGCGCTGCCACATTCAAACAGAGGATGTAATTAGCAGGCAAGAGGTAGGCCCCATCATGCATGATGAATGATAGTGTCTCAAATCCTGTTTCAGATGCTTCTGGATGCCGAGCAGTAAAAGAAAGCAGAGATATAATTGTCCGCCAGCCTGTATGTGATCGTATCTGCATAGCATTTGCTTTGACAAGGTGCATAACCTCCTGGGTTATCTGTTCAAGAAATGCCTCAGCAACCCGAGCATCAAGCTTCAAGATAAGTTGCAGAGACTTGAGGAGCTCATCTGTCAGATTTTCCTTGTAAGGAAGCAACCTTTGGCATATGCGAAGCAGACCAAAGACAGCCTTCTCTACCAAAGTACACGGCATTGTTGTTAAATGGACAACACTTGCTATGTGATCATAAACAACCCACCAAAGAAGCATTATTCTGTCCCGGTTATTTATTGTGATAGCAATAAGCAACTCTAGACAAAATACTGCAGTCTCTTCATCTTCCAGAGAGTTAGTTCCTTTGCGAGGCTGGCCCGCAGCCAACACAAGGGCGCGAACAAGCTGCAACAGGGACTCTGCTTGCAAAAATTTACTCTCAGCAAAGATGCTATCAATTTGACAACTCTGAATCGTCTGAAGAGTCTGCTGACGCTCGGCAAGTTGTTCTTCAGTTGGCTGTGGTGCAGGTTCTTCTGCATCAAGATATAACAGTTGGCTAAATACGCCCATTAAGCCAGATGATTTCCTTGATGGAGCCAAAGAAGGAACATGAGATGGTGATGAAGAAAGTGCAGCAGGTTTCCTTGGGTCCGCATCAGCAGGAGGCTCTAAGTCATCAGCAGCATCACTAAAGAGATGTGTGGGAAGAAGGCCAAATTTGTGCAAACTCAAAATGCAATCCAGGATGTTCTTCCAACCAGAGCGAATGTGGTCACCATATTTGTTTGCTATTGTGAAGACTGCTAATGTGGCCAATCTAGCTTTACCATCTTCCGCAAATGCAACAATAAATTCATCAACATAAGATGGAAGCAATAGGGTAGTGAACTTGCAAAGAGATACTACCAAATCATTTAACACATCATCGAAGCTATAAGCAGCTGCAATTTTGGCAATGGCAAGGTATCCGTTGATACATGTTTTCCAAACATCCTCTTGCTCCACATTATCAAAAACCACTGAGATTGCAGCAATCGTAGGACCAGACAACATAGCAAAGATATCGTAATCAAGATAAGGACCAGGATCACAGACAATATATGGGGAAGTTTTCCTTGATTTATGAACCAGACCAATCCAATGACTTGGTGCCATCATCGGAGTACCAGCACCTCGATCTGGGATAATCCGGATCTCATCCTCAGAGATGGAGTGGTAAAGCTCAGACAAAAATTCCCGAGGGAGGTCATTTCCTCCATTTATTCTCCGGTTGTTGCGGATGAAATCTTCCTCTGTCATCTTCTTTTTGACCTGTGTATTGTGTTGATCTGTGTTAAGCATGATAAGTGAATATGACAACAACAGCGCAGCATCTTTATTGGCCAGAATATGTGGTGACTGCTCGTAATATCTCTCAGCAAATGCCTCAAGCACCCTCTGTATTTTCTGCGATTCTCCAGGCAATCTGAAAGTCTCCAAAAAGATTCGCAAGGCTATGTCTAAGTTCATGTCCCGAAAATCAAATGTTCCAGCAAATTCGTGAAGCACTTGAATATAGAAGTCTTCATGACTTCCCAGGAAATCCCCGATAAGATTCTTATCTATGCCATTCATATACCTGAAAAAGCATGCTACGCTTTTTGGGGTAAGTTTCTCAGGTAACAAATGCACTCCTTGGAGAAATTCCATACCCTTTTTTGGATCTCGGTTAAAGTGATCGACTCCGATCAACAATTTCCTCTTTATGAGCTTCATCTTGCGAACAAATGGAACCCAATGATTAGGATCACTGTAGTCCTTACATATCTCTGTCCAAAATGGTCTATATTCACCCAGATCTACTGAAGCTTGTTCAGAAACTAATGAATCCTGGCTTATTCTCTCGGCCATACCCTGGATCATGGCAACTAGACCATCCAAGGCAAGCGTATTTAAAGCTGATAGCGGAGTGTTGACCGGAAAGGAACTTTTCGACAACAAGTTTGCAAGGTCTTCAAATACATTGCTGCAAGATATGTCGCAGTCAAAATTTGCATACATCTCAGGCATGAACATAAGCTGCCTGCAGAAGTCAACAAGCGTTTCCATGGCAACCTCTTGCTGTTGATAAGAAGCTCCATGCTTACTTTGGGCAATCCTCAATAACACACCAGAGAAGAAAACTTCAAGCTGTAGTTTTAACTTAGTACGCATATGGTGATATAGATTTAGAACAATGCTACAAACTGTTGAAAGAATTAAAGGACTCATTGACAAGCCAAAACGCATCAGATTGTGGAACAACTCCTTCTGTATCAGAGACAATAACTCGGGATGATTTCCAAGAGAAGCACCACTTACTTCTATGGCTGAATTAATTAAACCCAGCGCAAACAAGGGAACATCTTCATCATATGCTATAGGGTTGGATCTTGAACCAATTTCGATGGACTCCATCACATTCAGAAGAGAACATAGGAAATGAAGTATCTCCGCCATGCAAGGTATCCCGTGCGGATCCATCATAGAATTTTCTCTATTACAAGCAATCTCCTCCTTTTGAGTTTTCTCATCTGCTGTTTCATCCCTCGTGATGACTGATGATGCATTTGAAGGAACTGCAGCCGATACTGACTTACCAGTCGATTCTGCACTAACACAATCATTGTCATATTGTTTTTCGCCTGCCTGCATAAAAGTAAGTGACATTAAACAAGAAGGGATTCTGTCAGATTTCAGTATTTGGCCTAGCCCCAAATTCATCTTGAGCTGAGTGTAAGCCATATGCAAGCTTCAACCAATTGTGAATGAGCACAAAAGTTAAGAAGGCCTGGAAAAGAATCACACTAGGTTCAATTCAAAACGCCAATTTGCAATCCTAATATTGATTTTATTAATTTAAACTGGACATTTTAACAAGTCAACTTGGCCAGGAATCACTAGTACATGCAGCTGTGGTCTCATTCGAAGGAAACATAAAAGAGATGTAAAAATAAATCAAGAGTCCCAATTACCTCTGTGTCAGCACACAATCTGCTTTGCTGATCAAATTCATGCCCTCTGCTGTCAATGTTAGGCAGGTGAGAGAAAATATGTCTCACCAACTCATGCATCGTGTGCCTTGCTATTCTCTGCAGTAGTTCGCTTTTGGCAGTAGCTTGATGAACAAGCCGAAAACAGGTGTTTACAATGTTGCATACATGATGATTACTCAAATTTTCTGATGCCTTACTTTTCATGCAAGCCAAAAGAACCTGAAGTATCTTCATCAGCACCACTTCCTCGGAGGCAGGATCAGTCACTTCAAAGCGGCAACTTGTTACGGTGTCAACTATCTGATGCAAAGCTTTGTCCACATTCAAGATAGCTGAATCAATTATTTCAAGGGTTAAGAATTTGTAAACAGATGACAATGCGACACCAGTTATTGGTGCACCAGTTTCATCAGATTGAATCACATCCAAGAAGGGCTGTAGATATATGAGCGGATCAACACTGTTCCAATGATGTATCCATGAGAAGATATTTTTCCGCAATTCCTTGAAAGAATGGATGAGAGGATGCTCTAGTTGATCATCATCATCAGCATACCGAAATCCCCACCTTACATTTCTCCGCATAACGGCCAAAACAGCACCAATTTCTGAATTTACCATACATGCTAAGGCACCTTTTAAAGGCTTTAAAGTACAATCCTTGGGTTCTGAAAATGGAGTATGGACTTCATTCTGCTGATTAAGGCACCCCATCACAATTTAACTTTTATTCAGTTCACTTGAATTGTAAAAGAATCAAAAGGCTACAGCATGAATCAAGCAGCATCTTGGCAAATCAATTCCTGCAAAAGAGCGGATAGAAAACTGAGTGACACTGACTAGAACCATTTTCAAATTGTGCTCTATTATTATATTTGATAAAAAAAAAAGAGAAAATGTAGAAAAGAAACCGATGACACAAGATACTTTTACATCTGTACTAAAATGAGTCATTCTAGGTTCAATTTATTGAAGATGAAGCAAATAACTGGACGTCTTCATAGCAACAGCAGCATGTACTGGATAAGATTCTTCCAATGTAATTAAAATATTAAATCCCATAGACACTTAAACACTAAATTAGAACCCACATATGTGGTGATAAACATTAGGGGATTACACATACATGCAAGAGGGATTTGTTATCTATCTAATGCATAACAACTTCAGTACCACACACGAAGCACCAAAAAAAGTTATGTGTTGAAGAAGGTTTTGGATATCTTTACATGCTAATACGCATTATCTCAAGGAAAGAGTAAAATGGTTAGCTAGTTGATAGGTATAGTGGACTAAGTTAATATTCTACAAGAAAATAAGTAAAATTTTATAAAACCAAATTCCAAGTACTTAAAAAAATACTTATTTTTTTATACATAAAGTTAATAGTTTTTGAACAAAGAATTCCTTTGCAGCATTACACCATATTTACAGCATTGTAAATTATCGTCAGTCACTTAAGAGTTCCAATCATAATGTTGTCATCTAATAGAATCATTCAAAATTGAATTTCTCTGTAAATTAACTTTCCCTTTGCCAATGAAAAACAATAGAGATATGGGCAGTAATAAACAATTTTTATTATGAAAGTCTAATAGATGGGTTTAAGTAATTTGGTAATGTTGGTAAGTAAATAAACTTACAATATCCTGAACAATTGATAATTCTTGTCCAACTTGAATATCAATTATTAAGTCAACCCTACTCTTCAAGTACTCTTCTAGGTGTCCAAGTTTCTGCTGCTTTCAAATGTCAAAAATCAATTCTCTCTCTCTCTCTCTCTTATAAGGCTATCTTTCTTTGACGCAACAAATGGAAAACCAAGAAAGATTAAAAAGTAGCACAACACGAAATGTTACGTTACATTCATTTAATACATCATCCTAGATCATTCTGTCAAGCACTTCTATCCGATTTTCTCAAGCAAGAACATAGAAAAGCTTTGTCCTAACCCATAGATCTTTGCATTCTTAGAAATATCAAGAATAAGCTTTGCCTTCAGCATCCTGCAATCAATATTGAACTTCTCTCCTAAATGATTATCATAGAGAACTCCTAATATGTCTTAAAATCTATGTTCCTCGGACTCTCCAAAAATGTTGATGCACCCGCCGCGTCATATCCTCAGAAAATGCACTACTTTTGGAGGATTCGACACGTACTCGGAAAATTTTGAAGAGTTCAAGCGACATAGCTTAAAAAGTAAATTTTTAGCATTGGAATGAAATGAGCACCATTAGAGCAAAATGAATATATAAGATTGTATGACTGCAACTAGCTTGAGATTGAGGTAAAGTTGATTTGTATAATTTAGTAAAAACACGCCACAACCACCAGCCCCTGAAACAAATATCCATAACAAAAAGGCAAATAGCAGAAAAAGGAAAATTGAGTCGACATTCCGAACAATCACATTTCAATTCTCAATTCAAATGATGTTACGGTTTAGGGTATGACAAACAAAATGATCTTAGACCACCAATTGCAAAGTTAAAATCGCCTTTTCGATCTTCAATAGCATATGAAACTCATTATATATTTAATTCACGATGTCACATCAATTATTATGATGAAAAAAGCTGTGTGCGAGAAAAATCAGGAATAATAGCTTTAAAATCGAACTTGGGGATCTAAATAATTGGCCACTAAATTCAACAATCGGAGACATAATTGATAATGAAATAATTAACTGATGATCACTTTTGGAGTTGGGAATTCAGCTTTTCAGATAATAGCATTGGATCGAGAGGAAAGTGAAATACCTTATAGACATTAATGTTGAAAGCTGCTCCCGTCACCACGGTCATCGCTCGCACTTGATTTTTGGTAGTTGTTTTTTTGGAGGTTTCTTTGTCAATCTTTAAACGACGAGTCAGAAAGTCAAATTTTATGTTTTCATTATTATTCCGTCTCTTAATCTAAACTAGTAGTCGTACCTGGTCATGCGCGGTCCATATTAAAAAATATTAATTAAATTAAATTATAATTGGGCTTATTTGATCCTATTAGATTGTATTGCTTTAATAAAATTCAATTGTAATCTTACTTGTCAATACGATATACCCAATAATGAAATCTCTACTTATATAGTTAGTGAATAACTTTTTTGTTCTATATTTTTTTTATTAATTAACCAATATTTAATATTCGCTTTCTTTTTGTCATATATGAGAAGATTTATAATTTATTACTGTTGAAATATTTTTTTATTTTAAATTTTATTATATTGTTCTCAATAATATTATGTAAATTTTAATGAACAAAATCTCTGTTAAACAAACATGACTTATACAGGGAGCGCATTGAATAACTTTTTTGTTATGTATTTTTCTTTATTATATCATCTAATATTTAATGTTATTACATTGCTAATAGAGTTTTATTAGCATATTACTTTATTAAATATTTTCTCTGAAAGTTTTTTTTATGTCTTTGTAACAACAAATTTTCGCGTCGAGAAAATAAATAATCAAGACTAGAAAATTGCGTAACAAATGTAGTATTTG
>MU739089.1:13603-34544 GCA_026770625.1 Nicotiana glauca | reverse complement strand
TTTATATATATATATATATATATATATATATATATATATATATATATATATATATAAAAGTATCCATGTATAGTGGCACTTCAGAGATTCAGGTTGATTCTTATATATCTTTAATTAATGTTGACTTATTACTATGTTTCGTATGCCTTACATACTCAGTACATACTTTGTACTGACATCCTTTTTGTTGTGGATGCTGCATTCATGCCTGCAGGTATAGATAATTAGTTTGACGAACCCTCATAGTAGACGAGGTTAGCATTCAGCGAAGGATCGGTATGACTCTATCTTATTTGGAGTGCAACAGTCATCGTGTCAGAGTTTTGCAACAGAATTATGGTTAGGCCGGTACCCTGCCCCATTTGTGGTCAAATAATCCTTGAGGCTTTGCAGATAGAGGTTCATTGTGTATAGTATGTCAGAAGCCTTGACGGTCTATATGTATTTATATTTTAAGAATCCGGTAATACTTCAAGTACAATACATAAGGGACAAAAGATGCATAATTCCGAAATGAAATGGGGCTCACCAAGAGTGCTGGGAGGAGGATGTACTGCTAACGCTGATCAACACTACCCGCTATGGAACCACCTGCATCCATTTAAGATACAGCGCCCCTGGCAAAAGGGTCATTAGTACCGTTGAATGGTACTAGTTTGTATAGCTAAACACCATCTCATTAGAATGAACAATAATATAAGAAGGAAGTAATCATAAAATTAAAAAAAAAGCCTTAATCATACCACAACATCAAATTAAGAATCACATAATCTTTCAAGTAAATTTGCACAACTTTAGATTGGGAAACCTTTAATATTGTTACACCATCATCCACAATATAACTTACGTGGAGTCCGATCACGACCCAATCGGCTAGATCGTCTCATTTAAGACATCAACCATAATCACAATTTCATTATCAAATTCCAGTTCTAATTTCTAGCACAGTTACCACCATGTGTGCGGCATGGTATCCGATCATGGCTTGATCGGCTAGGATATCTCCACGAGACATTACCATTTTCTATCAATCATCTCATTTCATATTTTTTTCACGTCTTTCAGTTCATTGGCACTAGTGGCCACAATTGCTATATCATTCTTGGCACTTGGCCGCATTTCATAACTCAAGTTCTTTTTCGCGTTCAACATTATTATCATATCACCAGCAACAAGGCCTTTCATTCAATACTTTGACTACACTCATGAGCAATTTAGAATCCAAGGCACATAGAGGCTTTTCACAAAATTTGCTATAATAATCTTTATTCTAATTTGGCTTGAAAAGGCATTTCTAGCACATATTCTATATTTTTAACACATCCTCAAATTATAAGATAATCATGATGAAAGCATTGGAACACATATTGCACATATATTTCTCAAGAAAAATACAGTTGGAATAGCAATTCCTATAACGATCAATTTGGAACTTACACTGATTGCACGAACACATGGGGTTCGATTCTAAGAAGAGGAGGTTTTAGCCATACATACCTTGCTTGAGCTTTCCTTAAATTACTACAACGTTCCAAAATTTTTAGCAATCCATATCTATTTTGTGAGATAACAAAGTTGAACACAAATTAGGAATATATTCATGGTCTCAGCTCATTTGAACATATTATCAAATACTAGAAGTGCAATTTTGATTATAAGGTTTTTCCACAAGATTTCCTTCACTTCACAAGCTAATGTTTACCCATTTGAGCTCAACAATCTTCCCACAAACCTTATTGGTACATGCATTTATAAATAATAATCTAACACCCAAGAATAATACTCCCAGTCAACCATCTTCTACCTAAATTCAAAATTGAAAACTAGGGTATGGAACCTTACCTCTTAGATGAAGAACTTGAGGGATTTCTTATTGGATTTCAAGGCTTCAGCAAGATTTTGATGAACAATTAGCTTAGGGATTTCTCCTCTCACTCTATAGCACCTCCTCTCTCTAACAATATCAGATATTACCTTCATAAATGGTCCTTTGCGTCTATTTAACGAGATAGGGTCGGGTTATAAAGATAGAAGAATGGACCCTCCAAATTTCGAATTAGGCTGCAGACCAGGCTAGGCATGTTCTGTAGCGAGCTATAGACCAGGCTAGAAACGCTCTGTAGCGAGCTATAGACCAGGCTTCGCGAGGGATATACTAGCGCACTATAGACCTGGCCTCGCGATGGATATAGCACATTCTAGCGTGCTACAGACCTAGCCTCGCGAGGTATATAACACGGTCTAGCATGCTCTAGACCTGGCCTCACGAGGGATATAGCACGGTCTAGTGCGCTTCAAGCTGGGCGATGCGAGATTGAAAATTTTTCAAAACACAAGGCACTATTAACCCAAAAACTCCGAAAATACAATATATTAGCCTACCTTGCCACCACAAAACCTTAAATTACTTAGAAAAATTTTTCTTGGCCCTTACATTCTTTCCCGCTTAGGATCATTCATCCTCAAATGAGAATTAGAGTCCGCCCCAAATGCTTATTATAACTTATATATTTTCTCGCACACCTCAAACCCTTAAATGTTTTACTAACTCCCAAACTTTTCAGAAATTTCGGTAGAGTTTTAATTGTAATTCGGCCTATCCACCTATCGGAGTATCATCAAAACCACCCTAATGTCACATCCTAACAACATATATATATGATGATCAAATGACGTAACATAACACCAAACGACACCAACTGCGGCCTCATAAGCAATATATAACCCAAAATGAACACCTTTACATTAACTGAACAAGTGATACAAAATTTATAGGAAGTAACTTCATAGAAACTATTACATGGCTATTCGAACAATTGAGGGTACTTTTTTTTCATCTATTCCTCGGCTTCCCAAGTAGCCTATTCAACTTGTTGGTTTTGCCATTACACTTTCATGGAGGCAATTTCTTTATTTCTCAACTTTCGGAATTGTCTATTAAGAATGGCAATGGGAACCTCTTGATATGACAGTTCTTCATTAACCTCAATAGTCTCAACTGGCACGATAAGCGACAGATCCCCGATTACTTTCTTCAGCATAGACACATGAAATACCGGGTGCACTAACGACATCTCAGGTGGTAGCTCAAGCTTTTACGCCACCTAATGATGACATCCAAATTCACTACCAAAAATTAAATAGACACGGTCGCATGCAATATAATTTACCCAACTATGAGTCGCGGTCGAATCCCACAGAGAACAATATGTAGGCGAGTAGGAATGTAAGAAAATTATCACTTATCGCGCAATGCCAAACACTAAGAATTTGGTTTTTGGAAAATGTTTATAACTAAATGCGAAAATATAAACTAACCTAGAAAGCAAGTAAAATGATCAATGGCTACGAGTATAGATGCATCGGGAATTACACTCAAGTAGCGATCCAATGTATTTCATGATTTTACAAATATGAGCGAGTTTATATTAATTAGTCACGGGTAATAATTCTATATTAGCTTCTTCCGAAGACTAACAAGACTTCCTAATTGAATTATCCCTAAAACAATTAGGAGATTAAACACTCCCGGATATGGCCACAAGTAGTTCAACCCTATCCCTAGGTAGAATTTATAAAATGAGGGTTAACGCCTCAAGTTCTTGTTAATTAATCTTTCCCAACCCCAAATTATCTTTTCCAAAATTAATTTGCAGTTAATCGGCGAGTCCTAGGGTTAGCTAATCCCTTTGGAAACATTAAACAACAAGAATAATTAAAATAACAATAACTCACTTCATAAAAGAACAAAAATCATTCAATACATAAGCACAACAAGGTATTTAATCCACACTTTAAACATGAATATTTCCATAAAAAAGATTCAAGTGTTGAATAAAATACTACACATTTAGATATACAGTACAAAGCAAGGAAATAAAGAAATAAACATAAATGGGTAAGAAAATCTTAACCGCAAGCTTCAAATCTTCAAGACCAAATTATGTGTGCAAAGCCCTAGCTTCCAAAACTTGTTCTCTCTAGCCCTAAGAACTGAAAATAAGCCAAAGATATGCCAAAGATATCAGCTTAGTCGGGTATTAAATTGTTTGGGGATCAAAAATGTGAAACTCCATTTCTGCCCAAATTTTGCCCAGATT
This sequence comes from Nicotiana glauca, assembly GCA_026770625.1. NCBI lineage: Eukaryota > Viridiplantae > Streptophyta > Magnoliopsida > Solanales > Solanaceae > Nicotiana > Nicotiana glauca. Next base: position 30,444 of record MU739089.1, on the reverse strand, counting down.
TAATGCATTGCGATCGCGTGCAATGGATTGCGATCACTTAGATAGAAATTCTACGATCGCAGATCCTCCTTTGCAATCGTGTAGAACTAGATTCAGGCCTTATGCGATCGCACACGAAACATTGCGGTAGCATAGAACATCCCATGCTGGTGCACAATTTCTCTATCGCGATCGCATAAACATCATTGCGATCGTGATCAATGTTTACACAGACTAGTGCGATTGTGTTCCAATATTTGTGATCGCGAAGAGTATTTGCCAGCAATCATTTTTCATCATTTTGGCACAATTTGACTTGATTTCTTCCATTTCTTCTTCAAATCACATGACACCTGAAAATTGCTAATAAACCTCAGAAAATGTCCTAGTTTCCTATATAAATTATGCAAACGTTTAAATATTAAGAGGAGATAAGTTGGTAAAATACCAACTTATCACCTAACCAATTCTTAGAATGATTTTATACGGCCGACATACCTCGGACATAATTTCCCTTTCTTACTGAAAGCACATTATACCCTTCATCAGGGTAACATTCAAGAATACCTAATCTTCTTCTTTGAACTCCAAATCTCTGTGACGAACATCCGAATAGGACTTTTGACGACTTTGAGTAGTTTTTAATCACTCCTTAATGATCTTAACCTTTTCCATAGCTTGATGCACAAGGTCTGGTCCTATCAACTCGGCTTCCCCAATCTGGAACCACCCAATAGGATATCTATATCTCCTACCATACAATGACTCAAACGGTGCCATCTGAATACTAGCATGGAAGTTGTTGTTATAAGCAAACTCTATGAGTGGCAAATGATCATCCCAAGTACCTTTGAAGTCAAGAACGCAAGTATGAAACATATCTTTAAGTGTCTGAATAGTCCGCTCTACCTCCCGTCACTCTGTGGATGAAAGGTTGTACTAATATTCACATGTTTACCCAAACATTGCTGAAATTTCTTCCAAAAGTTAGTTGCGAAATGTGCTCCTCGATTTGAAATGATAGAAACTGGAGTTCCATGTAACCTCACTATTTCCTTGATATACAACTGAACATAATGTTCCGCTGTGTTGGTAAATTTAACTGGCAAGACGTGTGCTAATTTCATGAGACGGTCCATAATCACCCAAATTGAGTCAAACTTTCATAGAGTGCGTGGTAGTCCTACCACAAAATCCATATTAATCATTTCCCCTTTTCACACTGGAATTTCTATATTTTGGACCAACCCACCGGGCCTTTGACCACATTTTGCCACAATGTCCGCAACATTCCTCTTCATTTCATTCCACCAATAGACTTCCTTGAGATCATGATACATCTTATAGAACCTGGGTGCAGGGATTACCTAGAAGTGTGAGCTTCAACCATGATTTTTTCCTGAAGACCGTCGATATTTGGAACACATAGTCGCCCTTGGTACCATAGTGTACCATCATCCATGCCAAGAGAAAAAATTATGGTCTTATGTCTATGAATCCTCTCCTTAAACTATACCAGCAATAGATCGTTGTATTGCTTCTCTTTGACCTCCACCACAAGCAATGATTCAGCCTTATTTTGCACAATTACCCAGCCTTCACTAGAGTCCGTAAGACGAACTCCCACACTAGACAACCGACGAACCTACTTGGCCAACAACGTTTGATGTGCCTCCAAGTGAGCCTAGCTACCTATATATTTCCAGCTAAGAGCATCCACCACGACAGTGGCTTTTCTCGAGTTATATAGAATATCGATGTCGTAATCTTTGAGTAACTCCAGCTATCTTCTCTTTCTCAAATTAAATTCCTTCTATTTGAAAATATATTTAAGGCTCTTATGGTCCGTGACTATATCCACATGGACCCTATACCGACAATGGCGCTAAATCTTTAATGCAAATACCATTGCTGCAAGTTCTAAGTTATGTGTTGCATAGTTCTTTTCATGATTCTTAAGTTGTCTAGAGGCATAAACGATCACCTTACCATGTTGCACCATTAGTTGAATGTCTTTATCACATTTCTCTTACATAAGACCTCATAGGATTGATTTCTACAATAATTTCCTTGATATGGTTACAATCTTCTGTTAATACTTGCAACTCGCTCTTCCAAATTCTCAACAAAAGACATTAATGAATGAGTTTTCTTATAGGACCTTCTATTTCAAATGAATAACATCTTCTATCTTGCGCACACACCCTGATAATATCAACCTGCACGACATTGCATCAAATATAATGTAACATTGTGCTCGGACTTTTCTTAGCCAACCTTTTTTCCCCTTATGTCCTTATAGAATTCAAGAAACCGCTCTAATTCCCTTGTGAACATTCTCATGATCCATCTTTGTTGTTAAAAACCTCCCAAAACACATATCAACACCCTTTATATATAAACACAATTCAAGAAGAGTCACTGGCCCGAACAGGGCATTCCCTAAAACTTGAGATCCTCCTTAATTGTCCTTTGGGTAGATTGTTTTGCCTTTCCCTTTTTGATCGCCCTTTGGCATGGGCAATATAATGGTACCATATCTTCTTTGTAACTGGAATATCCATTTCCATTACATTTTTCTCATAGTGCAAAGTTGATAGCCCTATTATGCCACACTCTTGCTTGCCACCCATGAACTCGTAGTATCATTGTGCGTGGTTTGCTGAGTTTATTATACCACAACTTCACCACCAGTAGTTTCACTTTCAATTGTAAAATGTAGACATGAACTCTTTCTAGATCGTTTAGTTGATATTCAGTGTTACCCAAGCCGGTTGCAATACAGTTAGTCCTTTATACCTTCTATTAACACTTGTGCTCTAAGCGAGTCCACCGTTCTGATACGAACTATTTTATGATAACCACGACTATCTCAATTTATAGATTTTCTCCCTATTTTGTCTAGCCTCATTCTTCATAGTTAGTGAATAGCATGCACTCTTCCATATGTTATGTGGTCTTTTCCCTTAGTTGGGAATTCATCCCGCTCACCTCTTAACACTTGTTGGGATATCTGTGGGAAAGTGTGTTCATCCACGTATTTTCTTGGGTTATTCTAGCATCACATTTATTTCTCTCACTCATTCCGCCTTTCTTAATGCCTTGGAAATTTGATTAAATCGCAAATCCATGATTAACCCATTCTAAAAACTCTCAACCTTTCACATTTGACCTATAGTACTTCCTTGTGTTCCATTATTCCTAACTAACAAGCATAAAGTCCCTTTACAAACAAAGTCTTAGTTTCTAGGATCATTGATCCTGTCATTCACATTGCCATGTATGAAGTGTTTACCTTCCTTAACCTTCCACCTTTTTGGGGTACAAGTGGTCTATCATTGGCATATCCTTTTAGAGAATCACATTACCCATTATCACTTTTCTAGACTACATGTGTCTTCAACAAAATATTCAAACATCATAGCTACACGGTCTTACTCTTGTTTTATTGTATTTAAGTGGCCTCACTATTGCCATTCCTCCACCACTTGGGGCGAACGTCCTGGATTTCGACACAAGTCTTGAATTTAGCAACTTTAGGGACATATGTCTCATGTCTTTGTCCCTTATATATATGTTTGACTATTTGGGAGATTTAAGTCACCATGGTATTAACCTCATAAGTTCTCTACTCTTACTCAGCCACCCGGGCTTGGGATTCCAACTACTCATGTCAATATATTTAGGAGTGTAATACAACTTCGTACATTTCTAGATTCTTATAAAGTTCGTAGTAAAAGGGTCTTCACATCGTGGGTCCAATTGACTCTCCTTTCATAACTTCTTGTCTCCTGGGATAGACTTACTCTCTCATTACTAATCTCCTGGTCATTCCTCCCATATATCACGTGCTTATATAACCAATTTTCTTTCATACCTTAGGATCATTAACATGCTTCCCACACTATGCACATGTGCTATTCAAGCTTACGTCTCATTTTCAAATCAATGTCTCTTTGTAGGTGGGTAATCATTTTTTAACACTTTTCTCAAAAAAAGTATGCTCATGGTACTTTGTACTTATCCTATATTTCCATACCATTCGTTCAACACGATACATGTGCCATCTCTTTAATATTCATGTCTTTGCCCATTCATCATGTCATATGACAACATTTCTTGGAATAGACAAAAGAACGTTTAAACTTACCTTGAATCTCAATGCACGAGTTAGAAGACAATCTTATGGTCAAGCTTTATTGCACAATCTAGAGTGTTGAAGAAGGGAACATTCCTAAATGTCCATGTAGCCTCCAACTTATAGATGTGGTCGACAACACACCGATAAGAAGGACTCTACTAGACACGGCTCCTAGACATCCTAGGACACTTTAAAACCTTAGGCACTGATACCAAGTTTGTCAAGACCCAACCTCGGGGAGCGCGACCGGCGCTCAATCGAATGAACCAGATGGAGCAAGCCTATTAGACATTTTCTTCCCAACTCACTTATGGTCAAGAGGAGGCATGTTTTCATTAATTCAAACAATAGAAAGAACATGTAAACAATGCTAAATTGTTTCATAAGTTACGTCACTGTTAAGTTTCAAACTACATAAATCCTTATGATTGAGAGAAACAAGAGTCTAAGACACAATACAAACCATTGACCTTTCCAACAACCATATGCAACACACACAATGTCTACAGAGCCTCTAAATAGATACAAAAGAGAACTACAAAAGTGCCGGCAATAAGGCAACGGTTATACCTCAAGTACAATACATAAGGGACAAAATATACATAACCCCAAAATGTAATGGGAATCACCAAGACTACTGGGAGAAGGATGTACTGCTAATGCTAATCAACAATGCCCGCTATGGAACCACATGCATCCATTTAAGACACAGTGCCCCCAACAAAAGGGACGTTACTACCATTGAATGATACTAGTATGTATAACTAAACACCATCTCATCAAAATGAACAATAATATAAGAAGGAAGTAATCATAAAATCAATAAAGGCCTTAAACAATACCACAACATAGAATTAAGAAACACATAAGCTTGGAACACCTTTAATATTGTTACACCATCATCAATAAATACCACCGCATTCTTACGTGGTGTCCGATCGTGACCTGATCGGCTAGGTCATCTCATTTAAGACATCAACCATAATCACAATTTCATCCTTAAATTCCAGGTTCAATTTCATGCACAGTTACCACTATGTATGTGGTACGGTGTTCGATCACAACCCGATCGGCTAGGCTGTCTCGCCCGAGACATTACCATTTTCTATCAATCATCTCATTTCATACTACTTTCATGTTTTTCATTTCATCAGAACTAGTGGTCACAATTGTTATATCATTCTTGGCACTTGGCCACATTTCATAAATCAAGTTCCTTTCCATGTTCCACATTATTATCATATCAACAGCAACAAGGCCTTTCATTCAAGACTTTGATTACACACGGGGAGCAATTCAGAATCCAAGGCACATAGAGGCTTTTCACACAATTTGGCATAACAATCTTTATTCAAATTTGGCTTGAAGGGCATTTGTAGCATATATTCCATATTTTTAACACATCCTTAAATGATAAGATATTCATGATGAAAGCATTAGAACACATATTGCACCTATATTTCTCAGCACGAGCACATTCAGAATAGAAATTCCTATAACAATCAATTTGGAACTTACACTGATTGCACGAACACATGGGATTCGATTCTAAGAAGAGGGGGTTTTAGCTATACATAATTCCTTAAATAACAACAACATTCTAGATTTCTAGCAATCTAAAACTATTTCATGATATAACAAAATTGAACACAAATTAGGAAGATATTCATGGTCTCAACTCATTTGAGAATATTATCAAACACTAGAAGTGCAATTTTGATTACAAGGGTTTTCCACATGATTTCCTTCACTTTACAACCTAATCTTTACCCATTTGAGCTCAACAATCTTCCCATAAATCTTATTGGTACATGCATGTATAAATAATACTCTGACACCCAAGAATCATACTCCCAATCAACCATCTTCTACCCAAAATCCAAATTGAAAACTAGGTTATGGAACCTTACCTCTTAGATGAAGAACTTGAGGGACTTCTTGTTGGATTTCAGGGCTTCAGCAAGATTTTGATGAACAATTAGCTTAGGGATTTCTCCTCTCACTCTAGGGCACTTCCTCTCTCTAAACATATCAGATATTCCCTTAAAAAATGGTCTCTTGCATCTATTTAATGAGATATGGTCAGTTATAAAGATAGAAAAATGGACCGTCCAAACTTCGAACTGGGATACAGACCAGGCTACGCACGCTCTGTAGCTAGCTATAGACTAGGCTAGGCATACTCTGTAGCGAGCTATAGACCAGGCCTCGCGAGCGATATAATACAGTCTAGCGCACTACAGAACTGTCCTCGCAAGGGATATAGCACGGCCTAGCGTGCTACATACCTGGCCTCATGAGGGATATAGCACAGTCTAGCATGTTTCACACCTGGTTCGCGAGGGATATAGCACGGTCTAGCGCGCTACAAGCTGGGTGACACAAGATTAAAAAATTTTAACTCCCCAACACACTGTTCAACCCAAAAACTACAAAAATACAATATATTAGCCTACCTTGGCACCACAAAACCTTAAATTACTTAGCAAAATTTTTCTAGGGCCTTACTGTAGATGTTATGGAATGAATTGAGCTTTTTGGATCTTTGAAATCTGAGTAAAAGCACAAGGGATTAAGATGGGATCGCGTTCGGTGGTCGAGAACCACGTCTTGACTTCAAAAAGAAAGTAAAAAGGCAGACACTAAGAAAAACCCATAGTCGCAGTGCGTGGGGAGGCACGTGGCGCGTCGCAGCTGCCCATTTTGCTGTTACCTTGTTATTGCAATGTTCCTGATAAAGTCCACAACCACCCCGTGTGGTGAGTCGCCCCATGCCGTGCGCCTGTCTATGTTTCATAGAGTATTTTTTGTCACGCCCCAACCTCGGGGAGCGCACCCGGCACATGACCGAGGAAACCTGATCAAGCAAGCCTTACCTGAACACTTCTTATCCAACTCGATAAAGTCACGGGACCTAATTCCATTTAGTGAAATTGAAGGATAAAAGGGATTGTACATTTCATCATGGACGTCTTATTTTATAACATAACATTAAGCCATAGTTTAAACTTCCAGGATTTCCATACACACTGTTATAGTTTAGTACATGCCATAGTATAATTCCCAAAAGTACATATAGCTAATAGGCTAAAACGAAGAGTTTCGAAATACAACGCGATTCTAAGCCCACCCCGGCACCTATACATGACCCACAAAAATGTCTACGGAGCCTCTAAGGAATACAAGAGATCAGAATAATGATGCCGGCGACAAGGCCCCGGCCATACCTCAAAATATAATAACTTATACAAAGAAGAGCTGTAAACCCCTTGGAGGAACAGGGGCTCACCGAGACAGCTGTGAAGAGAACAAGAGGACACTACTATCTACGATCGGCGCTATCAGCAACGGAACCACCTACATCCATTCAAAGATGTAGTGGCCCCGGCAAAAGGGACGTTAGTACTGTCGAATAATACTAGTATGTATGGCAAACACAATTCTTAGTGGCAAACACAATTCTTAGTAGGAAGAACAGTGAACCATTGGAAGATAGTTACATCATCAATAATTACATCACAGAAGTTCAAGGAGGAGCACTAAATAAGTTTCACGTGATTTTTGATTAAGTCTTTACGTTCTTTTAGGTTAATATTCTTTCATGCCAAATACCAAATCTTTAAAATATAATGCCACCGTGGGGTTTTTTACACGGAGTCTGGTCTCGGCCCGACCGGCTAAGCCATCCAAAGTGAGACATATCCATGTTCACAATAATGTTCCGGTACCCAATATAAATGGCACCATGTGTTCACCATGGTGTTCGATCTCGGCCCGATCGTCTAAGACATCTCACTTGGGACATAACCTCTTTTAATTAATCTTTGGTTCCCATTCCTTCCATATTTTTCCCAAACCTGGTAACACACCTATTTTTATTTATTTGTTCCTTGGCACTTAGATACATCAACATAACACAAGTCTTCCCTTTGTCAATTTGTTTGTATAGTTCCATCATTCATTTGTCAAGGGCTATCATACAAGACATGCACATGTTTAAGAAAGTAACGAACACTTGAAAAACACAATCACCTTATCAATTATCATGATTTCAAATAAACACATAGAACAACGTGGAATGAAAGTCTGTCACCCGACAAATTAATGCAATCAATCAAGTACAATCAATTTGGAATTTCAAGACAACCATTTGAACACTAAGAATTTAACACTAAAGGAAAAGGGTTAGCCATACATACCTCAATGGAGTCTCCCTTAATTCCTTACAATAAATTCCGGAAATCCCTATAAACTTCGATCTATTTTATGAGAGCCATGAATTTAGCCAAGAATTAGATATACGACTAAGATTCTAGCTCATTTGAGCATATTGTCAAGCACTAGGTGTACATTGTGCTTTTTGGTTCCTTTTGTGAGAGATTTTATCACTTTCTACTCAAATCACCATCTTTTGAATTCACAATCTTCCATACCCCATTGTTACTTATGCATGCAAGATTTCTAGCCTTATACCTATGTACCCACTTGCTAACTACTTACTTTAACAGAAATGTTTGAAATTATTGATGAGGGTATAGTTACTTACCAATTAGGATAAAGACCTAGTAGCCTCCATTAACAATTTTCAAGGATTTGGGAATGGATTTAGAGAGAGCTTGATGAATGTTACTCCTTATCACTCTAGAACTCTCTCTCTCTCTCTCTCTCTCTCTCTCCTGAAAATAATAGAATATTGCCTATTGTGGTGTTTTTAATGGGGTGGGGGTTAGATTTTAAAATTTAGAAAATGAGGGCCCGAGTCATATTTACGGTCGTATTTGCGATCCCAAAGTCGAAATGCGATCCGCAGAATGGACCACAAAAATGCTCCAAAAAATTAGGCACACTGGCTGGATTTGTGGCAGAAATGCGGTCCGCATTTACATTCTGTGGTCGCATATTGCACCGCAAAACTGCCTTTTCAAAATCCCTAGAAACTTATGCAATGACTATCTGGTCCGCATTTTGGTTATGCGATCGCATAAATGACCACATAGTTGACTTCAAATTCGGCCAACACACTGACTCACTCTGCTGTAGAAATACGGTCTGCATACTTGATACGCGATCGCATTCTCAACCAAAGAATTGCACTTTTCTGGAAAACATAATTTCTTGACTTTTTAATGCATAGCTTAGTCCAAAAGGTTCTGAACATATTTCTTACACATATTCCTAATTTGGCACTACGAGCTTTCGGGTTTATAGAAAAATCTTTCACGGGCCTCACATTCTCCCCTTCTTTGGATCATTCATCCGTGAATAAGGGTCAAGGTACCCTTACTAGCAGTTTTTCATAAACTCCCAGTGTCTCACAATCATGGGATATTTCAATAACTCCAAATTTGGCTAACTCCCTAAATTTTGAAAAATTTTGCAGAGTTCCCTTTGTGTCTAGGCCTATCCACCTGTCAGAGAGCCCCAGAAAACATGTTATTACTACAAATACATAATACATAGACACAACATAACCTTCATAATATTAACCATGGCCACACGGGCAATCGTATAACCAAGATGGAGCAGAACAGTTTTCAAATAGATTGAAACAAGGATACAGATTTCATAGGGACCAAATGGTGGAAAGCTATTACATGACTATACAAACAAATGGGGGTAATTCCTTTTCATTTCTTCCTCAGCTTCCCAAGTGGCTTCCTCAACCTGCTGGTTTCGCCTTTACGGAGGCAATTTCCTTATTCTTCAATCTCCGGACCTGCCTGTCAAGAATGGCAACTGGGACTTCTTCATAGGACAGCTCTTCATTTACCTCAACAGTTTCAACCAGCACGATAGTGGATGGATCTCCCACTATTTTATTCAACATAGATACATGAAAAACTCGGTGAACTAATGATATCTCGGGTTGCAACTCAAGCTTGTATGCCACCTGAACAATTCGCTGGATGATCTTGTACGGTCCGATATATATTGGGCTCAATTTCCCTTTCTTCCCAAACTGCATGATACCCTTCATGAGGGAACCCTTAAAGAATACCCAATCGTCTTCTTTGAATTCCAAATTCCTGCGGCAAACATCCGACTGAGACTTTTGGCGACTCTGATCAGTCTTCAATCTTTCCTTAATAATCTTGACCTTCTCCATGGCCTGGTGCACAAAGTCTGGCCCTATCAATTCAGCTTACCCAATTTTGAACCACCCAATAGGAGACCTGCATCTTCTACCATACAGTGCCTCAAATGGTGCCATTTGGATACTGCAATGGAAGCAGTTGTATAAGCAAACTCTATGAGTGGCAAATGATCATCCCAGCTACCTTTGAAGTCAAGGGTGCAAGCACGCAACATGTCCTCAAGCGTCTAAATAGTTTGCTCTGCTTGCCCGTCAGTGTGAGGGTGAAAAGTTGTGCTAAGATTTACCTCCATGCCCAAAACCTGCTGAATTTTCTTCCAAAAGTTCGCCATGAACTAAGACCCTCGATATGAAATGATTGAGAGCGGAGTGCCATGCAACCTGAATATTTCCTTGATATACAACTGAGAATATTGTTCCGCTGTGTCGGTAGATTTGACTGGCAAGAAGTGCGCTGATTTTGTGAGTCGGTCAACAATTACCCAAATTGAGTCAAACTTGCATGGAGTGCGCGACAACTCTACCACAAAATCCATATTGATCATCTCCCATTTCCACATTGGAATTTCTATGCTTTGAGCCAGTCCTCCGGGCCTTTGATATTCGGCCTTCACTACTTGCTGAAAGTTCGGACATCTAGCCATAAAGTCTGCCACATCCCTCTTTATGTTATTCCACCAATAGACTTCCTTGAGATCATGATACATTTTCATAGAACCGGGGTGCACGGAATACCTAGAAGTGTGAGCTTCTGCCATGATTCTTTCCCGAAGACCGTTAATATCCGAAACACATAGGCGGCCTTGGCACCATAGGGTACCATCACCCCTGACAAGAGAAAAAGCTATGGTCTTGTGTTCATGAATCCCTCTTTCAAATGCAATAACAATAGGTCGTTGAATTGTTTTTCCTTCACCTCTACCACAAGCGATGATTCAACCCTGTTTTGCACAACTACCCCTCCATCATTAGAGTTCATAAGATGAACTCCCAAACTGTGCAATTGATGAACCTTTCAGGCTAAAGGCCTCTGATCTGCCCTCAAGAGAGCCAAACTCCCCATAGATTTCTGGCTAAGAGTATCGGCCAAAACATTAGCCTTTCCCGAGTGATAGAGAATATCTATGTCATAGTGCTTGAGTTACTCTATCCACCTCCTCTGTCTCAGATTTAGCTCCTTTTGCTTGAAAATATATTGAAGGCTCTTGTGATCCGTGAATACATCCACGTGGACCCCATATAGATAATGACACCAAATCTTTAGTGCGAACACCACTGTCACCAGTTCTAAGTCATGAGTTGGATAGTTCTTTTCATGATTCTTGATTTGCCTCGAGGCGTAGGCTATAACCTTGCCATGTTGCATTAACACACACCCAAGCCCAATCCTTGAAGCATCACAATACACCACAAATCCTTCTATACCCTCTGGCAGGGTTAATGCCGGTGCTCTAGTCATTCTTGTTTTCAATTCCTGGAAACTCCTTTCACAAGCATCAGACAACTGGAACTTAGCTGCTTTCTCGATCAATTTAGTAAAGGGAAAGGCAAGAGTGGAAAATCCCTCCACAAATCGTCTGTTGTACCTAGCCAAACCCAAGAAACTGCGAATCTCTGTTTGAGTGGTAGGCCTGGGCCAATTCTTCACTGCTGCAATCTTTTGAGGGTCAACCATAATTTCCTCTCGGGAAATGACGTGACCCAAAAATGTGACAGATTCAGGCCAAAATTCATATTTTTCAAAACTTTGCATACAACTGATGTTGCTGGAGAGTCTGCAGAACCGCCCTGAGATGGCCAACATGGTCCTCTCGACTTCGGGAAAACACAAGAATATTATCAATGAACACGGTCACAAAGGAATCTATAAAAGTCTTAAAGACTCGATTCATAAGATCCATGAATGCTGCCGGGGAATTTGTTAGCCCAAAAGACATCACTAAAAATTCAAAATGCCCATACTGAGTTCTGAAAGCTGTTTTTAGAATATCCCGCTCCCTTATCTTCAATTGGTGATACCCGGATCATAAGTCAATTTTTGAGAAACATGAACAACAACAACAACAACGACCCAGTGAAATCCCACTAGATTTGAGAAACATGAAGCACATCACAATTGATCAAACAAGTCGTCTATCCTTGGCAGTGGGTACTTATTTTTTATTGTGACCTTATTGAGTTGCTGGTAGTCAATACACATTCTCAGCGATCCGTCCTTCTTTATGAAAAAGAGAATCGGAGCGCCCCAAGGCGACACACTCGGTCAAATGAAACCCTTCTCTAAAAGATTTTTTAGTTGTTCCTTCAACTCCTTCAGTTCTGCTGGTGCCATTCTATAAGGTGGAATAGATCTAGGTTGGGTGCTTGGCATCATATCAATCCCAAAATCAACCTCCCTGTCTGGAGGGATCCCAAGGAGCTCGTCCGGAAACACATCAGGAGATTCATCACAATTGACACAGATTCAAGGCTAGGCACCTCAGCTGTAGTGTACGTAACTCGGACCAAATGATAAATGCACCCTTTCCTGATCATCTTCGAGGCCTTAAGGTAAGAAATAAACCTACCCTTTGGCATGACATTATTCCCTTCCCACTCAATAGCTAGCTCGTTAGGGAATTCGAGTCTAATGACCCTAGTTCGGCAATCTAGTTTAGCAAAGCATGAATAAAGCCAATCCGTTCCCATTATTACATCAAAATCATCCATCCCCGGTTTAATAAGATCGGCCATGGTATCCCGTCCACGCAATATGACCATACAACCCTTGTAAACTCATATGACTATAATAGACTCACCGACCGGAGTAGATACGGAGAACGGCTCATAAAGTTGTTCCGGTTCTATCCCGAACTTTAAATCAATATATGGGGAACATAGGTCAAGGAAGACTTGGGATCAACAAGAGCATATACATCATGAGATTGAAAGGTCAATATACCTGTGACAACATCTGGGGAGTCCTCTACACTCTGATGACCACTCATGGCATAAAACCGGCTGGGTCCCCCAAACCCCGCGCACCACCCCTAGCTGCACCCCGCCCAGTGGGTGCTGGAGAGCCTCGAGCTGGAGTGTGTATGGAAAATATAGCAGCTGTAGGACTGGATGACTGAGTTGTACCCCTGCCCGCTCCCTGGCGGCACACATGATAGTCCCTCTGAATATGGCATCTCAACCCGCATCTGTAGCATACTGGCATGTCTAGGTAGTAGACTCCCAAATGTACTCTCCCACATTTAGGGCATGGGGCCCTCTGCTGCTGCTGGGATCTCCCTCCCAATTGGCCTTGATGATAGGGCCCTCTACTATCCTGGCTGGGCCTAAAGCGACTCCTCTGCTACGGACCATGCCCTGATGGCGGGCCATTGGCTGAAGACTGAGCATAAGACTGGGATGGCCCTGATGATCCTCTCCACATCGCTGATCCCTCACCTCTAAATGAATCTCCGAGGTGACCTACTGATCGAGCACTATTATTTCCTTCTTGTTCCATCCTGTGCTTTAATTTTCGAGCCTCGGTAGCTTGGGCAAAGGCTACCATCCTCCCATAGTTCACATCAGAATTTAGAGCCGCTGTGGCAGCCTCATTAATAACCAAGGGGCCAAGGCCTTGCACAAATCAACGCACCCTAGCCTCCATAGTCGGCATCATGTGAACAACATAATTTGACAGGCGCACGAACTCCATATGATACTCCCACACACTCCTTCTACCTTGCTTGAGGGTCTCAAACTCTGCAGCATGGGCTGCCTTCATCATGGGAGGTAGGAAATGGTCTATGAAGGTATCCGCAAACTCACTCCATCTTGCCAGAGGGCTCCCCTCCTCACGGGAGACCTCCCATATCTCGAACCAGGAATATGCCACCCCTTTCAGACGATAGGATAACAACTCCACTCCCTCCATCTCGGTAGCAAGTATAACTCGGAGGGTCTTATGCATCTCATCAATAAAATCCAGAGGGTCTGCTTCAGGTCAGTGCCTGTGAAAAATGGAGGGTCCAACTGAAGGAACATACTTACTCTGGAACTGGAAGAGTCCCCTTGCAAGCTAAATGAGGTGGTTGCAGCATTCGACCTCTGCGCCTGGGAATCCACTAACTGAGTCAGCATCTGAATATCTCCTCTAAGATAGGATACCAACTCCACTCCCTCCATCTCGGTAGCAAGTATAACTCGGAGGGTCTTATGCATCTCATCAATAAAATCCAGAGGGTCTGCTTCAGGTCAGTGCCTGTGAACAACGAAGGGTCCAACTGAAGGAACATACTTACTCTGGAACTGGAAGAGTCCCCTTGCAAGCTAAATGAGGTGGTTGCAGCATTTGACCTCTGCGCCTGGGAATCCACTAACTGAGTCAGCATCTGAATATCTCCTGTAAGATTCCCATCTGAAATACCGGTACCAGAAGCTGGGGCTAGGGGTGGATCAGGAATATCAGTGGGAGGGATGGTGGTACCCTCAGTAGGTGTAGGAACTGGGGTGGTCTGCTCTGGAGTGGAAGAACCAGGCAAAGTGATAGTAGGGCAGTTGCCCTCCCAAGCAGCATCAAGTATGGATCTATCAGCCACTCCCGAGGGGGAGTTGTCTTCCTGGCCAAATCTCGCTTTCTTCTTAGGTTCCATTTACTAAAAGGTAGAAAAATGCATGAGTTAAAGGAAAACAACCTCACATACCGCTCTATCGCACGATAAGGAACATAATGAAGAGTATTTTTCCTAAATGTCCGAGCACCCCCTATTTATAGATATGGTCGACAACACATCGAAAAGAAGGGCACTACTAGACACGGCTCCAAGAAATCCTAGGACACTTTAAAACCTTAGGCTTTGATACCAAGTTTGTCACGCCCCGACCTCAGGGAGCACCACCGACGTGCGACCGAGGAAACCCGATCGAGAAAGCCTTACCTGAACACTTCCTACCCAACTCGATAAAGTTAGACCCAATTCCATTTAGTGAAATTGAATGATAAAAGGGGTTGTACATTTGATCATGGACGTCTTATCATATAACACAACATTAAGTCGTAGTTTAAACTTCCATGATTTCCATACACACCGTTATAGTATAGTACATTCCATAGTATAGTTCCCAAAAGTACATACAGTTGAAAGGCTAAAACGAAGAGTTTCAAAATACAACGTGATTCTAAGACCACCCAGGAACCCATACATGACCCATGGAAACGTCTACGGAGCCTTTAAGGAACACAAGAGATCAAAATGATGATGCCGGCGAAAAGGCCCCGGCCATACCTCAAAATGTAATAACTTACACAAAGAAGAGTTGTAAACCCCTGGGAGGAATAGGAGCTCATCGAGATAGCTGTGAAGAGAACAAGAGTGCACCACTATCTGCGATCGGTGCTATCAGTAACGGAACCACCTACATCTATTCAAAGATGTAGCACCCCCGGCAAAAGGGAAGTTAGTACTGTCGAATAGTACTAGTAAGTATGGCAAACACAATTCTTAGTAGGATGAACAGTGAACCAATGGAAGACAGTTACATCACCAACAATTACATCACAGAAGTTCAAGGAGGAGCACCAAAAAAGTTTCACATGATTTTTGATTAAGTCTTTCCGTTCTTTTAGGTTAATATTCTTTAGTGCCAATACCATATCTTTAAAATATAATGCCACCTTGGGGTTTTTAACATGGAGTCCGGTCTCGGCGCGACCGGCTAATCCATCCCAAGTGAGACATATCCATATTCACAGTAATGTTCCGGTACCCAATATAAATGCCACCATGTGTACATTATGGCGTCCGATCTCGGCCCGATCGGCTAAGCCATCTCACTTGAGACATAACCTCTTTTAATTACTCTTTGGTTCCCATTATCTTCCATCTTTTCCCACACCTGGTACAACAACTCTTTTCATTTATTTGTTCCTTAGCACTTAGATACATCAACACAACACAAGTCTTCCCTTTGTCAATTTGTTTATGTAGTTCCATCATTCATTTGTCAAGGGCTATCATACAAGACATGCACATGTTTAAGAAAGTAACGAACACTTGAAATACATGATCACCTTATAAATTATCATGATTTCAAATAAACACATAGAACAACGTGGAATGAAAGTCCGTCACCTAACACATTAATGAAATCAATCAATTAGAATCAATTTGGAATTTCAAGCCAACCATTTGAACACTAAGAATTCAAAACTAAAAATAAAAGGGTTAGCCATACATACCTCAATGGAGTCTCCCTTAATTCCTTACAATAAATTCCAAAATTCCCTAGAAACTTCGATCTATTTTATGAGAGCCGTGAATTTAGCCAAGAATCAGAGATACGAATAAGATTCTAGCTCATTTGATCATATTGTCAAGCACTAGGTGTACATTGTGGTTTTAGGTTCCTTTTGTGAGAGATTTTATCACTTTCTACTCAAATCACCATCTTTTGAATTCACAATCTTCCCATACCCCATTGTTACTTATGCATGCAAGATTTCTAGCCTTATACCCATGTACCCACTAGCCAACTACTTACTTTAATAGAAATGTCTGAAATTATTGATGAGGGTGTAGTTACTTACTAATTAGGATGAAGACCTAATAGCCTCCATTAACAATTTTCAAGGATTTTGGCATGGATTTAGAG
>MU739082.1:34982-56121 GCA_026770625.1 Nicotiana glauca | reverse complement strand
AGGGAAGTATTATTTGAAATTCTTCTTTAAATTCTGATATTTAAATAACATGGTGTACCCAAACATTATACTGGGACAGAAATTTTTCTTTGTTTTAAGCTGTAAGCAGGCACCCACCTGAAGAACAAGGGAATACTTTTCAAGCAAGCTATAAGCAGGCGCCCACCTGAAGAACAAGAGAATATTTTTCAAGTAAACTGTAGGCAGGCGCCCACCTGAAGAACAAGGGAATATATTTCAGAACAAGCTATAAGCAGGCACCCACCTGAAGAATAAGGGAATACTTTTTCAAGCAATAATAAGCAGGAATCCACTTGAAAAATGGACACAATCAAGTTATGCAAGATACAAGTTCAAGGCAACACAAGAACAAGTTGGAAGACATAGATAGGACCTTTTTGTAAATCATAGAGCATAGTTTAGCTTCTTTATCTTTACCACGGTGTAATAAGAGGATCAGCAAGCAGTGACAACAAGCAACAACAATAAGATCACAGCTCCCTGGTAGTCTCAACTACCAGACATTCCTGAACTACACTGACCTGATTCCTGTTTAGCCCAGGATATGTAGGCAATCCATGAAGCAGGATGCGGTCAAAACTTTCAAAAATGCTTCACACGGAATATACGAATGGGCAAAAATCCCTCATTACTGATCACTTATCTTTGCACTAAAACTCTGCGTGTTCCCGAGCAAAGAGGGGCAGCTGTGAGCACGTGATTTTTTCCCAAGCAAATTATTCCAAAAAATATATAAAAATTATTTTTGTGTGAAAGTCGTTGATAATTGTATGGAAATACTAGTATGTGTTTTTATTTTGGAAAATAAAGTAAAGAAAATTAAAACAAATACATTTTTGTATTAATTAGAAAATACCAAAATATAAGAAAATTACTCTTAATTCTAGAAAAATCAAAAAAAATTAGAAGGAAATACAAAGAAAATACAAAGAGATAATAAATACAGGAAAAAAAATAATACAAGAAAATACAAAAATAATACAAGAAAATACAAAAATAATACAAATACAAAAAAATTGGACCTTGAAATTAGGCAATTTAGTGGCCCAAATAGACCAAGACCAAAATCAAAGACTGGTCCGTCTATATAAAAATTCGAATGACACCGTTCAAAGAAATTAAATCTGGACCGTTGATCAATTGATCAAACGGCCCAGGAATAACGGTTGCATAACAAATAAAACGACGTCGTTAATTTGAAATAACCGAGATCGTTCATCTGACTCATCTAACGGTTGAGGATGAAGGCCTCTTTTAATCACACGACGTCGTGTGATGTCAAACAAATCCTGGCCCTTCATCTGATCTGATCCAACAGTTGAAATACACCGTTACATTTTTTCAATATATCAATACACCTCCTGTGTATTCAACATATTATACACCTTCAACCTCATAACCCCAAACCCTAGCCGCCCCTATCTTCCTTCTTCCCTCCACCTGAGCCACTGGAACCCTACCGGTTGTTCAAGCCAGTCATCTTCTCCGTTCACCATTCACACCCCTGAACCCATTTCGGTCAAAAACCCCTCCTTCATTTCAAATCTATAAAAATAGTTCGTCGGAACCCTAGCTGGCGACCACCACCTTTTGAACCACCATCCACCATTAACACCCCTGAACCACCATGAACCCCTCTTTCACCCTATCTACCTACTTTCCTTCGAATCTGACCCAAACATGTCAAATCTTGAAAAGTATCCCGCCGGAACCCTGCTCCGGCGGATACACTTAACCCAAAAATTACCCCCATCAAACCCTAGCCTCTTAACTAAGATCTTTTCACAAAAAGAAGACTCGAAGAGTCTGTTTGAAAGTCCAACAGCCAAGAAAAGGCTTATGGACTCCTGATGACCGGAAAATCAAGAACAAAGAAAGAAAAATGAAGAAAAAGAAGAAAGAAGAAAGAAAGAAAGAAAAGGAAAAGGAAAAACACACGGAAAAGCTAAGTATCCCAAAAAAACCTAATTTTCTCTACTGTGTTACTTGTTCTTGATTGTCTTTTCTTCGACTGTTTCTTGTCATCCTGAGTATAACATAAAATCTGTTGCATGCTTAAATTCTTTTGTTTGTACATGAAATCAACTGTGGGTTCACATGCTATATGTTCTCTTTTCTGATTAAGTCACTAGTTAAAATCACATGCTTTGTAGCCACTTAGGGTTCTTACTTGATAGATCTAATTCTTGATTGAATGTTCTGTTAATGGATTCAACCTATATTCAATTTGTTCCTCTGAGTCCTGTTAATCGAGTATTTAATCATAATATGGCTATATTTGTAAGACTGCCTGATGCTGGTTATCATTGCAATGTAATTTTGACTTTTGACTTTTCTGAATTTCTGATTAATTAAAGGGTTAATTGGGTAATTAGTCGTAATTAGGGCTATGTCTGTAAGATTGTATAAATGTTGGTTATTTCTGCAACTTAGGCTTTGTTTGACTATGATTGAAAGACTGCTTAGTTGTGGCTATTTGTGAAATCCAATTTTGACTTTGACCTCTAAAGGTCTAATTGATTTAAGGGTTGGTCGGGTAAATAAGAATAAAACACAGGGGTTAAAAGGGAAGGGATAAATGGTATTCTGTAATTAAACAAAAGGGGTAGGGGTATAAAAGGCAAAGCTGCCTGGTTCTTATGTAATTAGTTGAACAATAAAGGGTACCTTAGGTATACTAAAAGGGTAAATCAGTAGAAATTAATAGCAAGTGAGGGTAATAAAGACATTTAGGGTTAATTAGAATAATGTGGATGCTACTAGAACCTTCTAGCAGGGGTTCTAGTGCATTCACGGCTAAATTGTGTAGACTAAACTGAAAATAATTGGAAAGAGTAGGGGTGGGAAATCTGAATATTAATTTCAAATTTCCCTCCCATTTTGCTCTATAAATAGGCCTCCTTAGGCCACCATTTAGGAGGGAGAGGAGTGGGAGAAGTCTGAAAATACATAAAAAAAAATTGTTTTCAATTACTGTTCCATTTGTTTACTTGCAATTCGAGTGAAGAACTCTTGAATCCTGGTGTTTTAGATCACTGTTTTGCATTGTTTGGTTGAAGCTATTGGTTTTCTATCGTGAATTCAAGTCTGTTGCTGTGATATTGTGGTGTTATTGCTGTTATCACTTGGATTCCTGTCTTTTGGCTGATCTTCTTCTTCCTTACAACCTTAGAACTCATCGAATTTTCTCTCAATCTGACCAGGTACATTCCTGACTTTCAAGGATGTAATTGAAGCTTTGAAGAATGAAAATATTCATTAGTCTTCTGTTATTTCGAATTCTGTTCATGTTATAGATTTATAATACTTAGATCTATGTAATTCATTAGGACTTTATTGTATATTATAGACTTGGACTGTGTAAACTCTGAACTGAAATTAATGATACTGTAGAATCGTTAATTTAGATGATAATACTAGGTAGATCAGTTAAAATGATCACTTAGGTCACAGGTTTAAGAATCGTTAAAATTCAGAATTTACTTGTAAATTTTTGTCTGTTCTTAAAATAGAAACGTAGTACTTCTGTTAGTTAAATCATGAATTAGTAGTTGAAAAACATGAAGTAGTTAGATTTATATTTTTTGTGATTCTGAGGTGTTAAATTAGTTTTAAAATTCGTGTTAAGTTCAAAACCTGATATGAAACACGAATCAAATACGAATGAAATTCAGGATTTAATCAAAATATGTCATCTGTACAACTAGTTTAGCCATTCCAAATTAACAAGTAAAATCAGATAGATCTGAACCTGAATGAACACATATCTCTTAAATACAATCAGACTGATACAATTTGATAGCTAAACGTTGATAGATGAATAGAAAATCGGAGTTAAATTTTAGTTAAAATCTGATACTGAAGTGGTAATATTCATGTGCATATATACAACTGATTTGATAAAGAATGTTTGAACTTGTTTTGAATTTGGTTAACACTTTGGACGTGGTCTGGCAGAAGAAGCTAGATTCAACCGTGAAAGCTTCTAAGCCTATGAGATTTGAGGTCATAATTATGGACTGGGCTTTAATTAGCCTTGTGCACTTCTGTGCACTTCCTTTAAATTAGTCCGAATTCCAGGCCCAAAACATATAGTGGCCTGGATGTGAATGAAATACACAACAAAACTGCACTAAATAGTTATTTCGATTAGGGAAAAAATAATGATAGAAAATATAGCACGATCTAGGTTTAACCTTTAAAATACAGTGAGATGAGCCTCGTTATAAACTAAGATACATGGGGCCCTCAAATAATTATTATAATATTTTAGACTCGGAAGGACCGTTTAGCTAATTTCATGGTCTTTCCCAAAGTAACAAGAGATAGATATCGTAGGCACAATTTTAATATACATTCTTAAGTACGGGTGCACATTTATGTGACCCAAATCCGACTCTCAACGAAGTCGAAATGTATCTAAAGCCACAGGCGTACTGGTACGGTGTGGTTAAGGAATACATTTTCACGACGTTGCAATTCTTTAAAATTGAAAGGCGGAACACTAATACACATAATCGAAAGCATATAATTGGAATCAGATAAAAAATTAAATTCAACAGTTGAGAGACCGTGCTAGAACCACGGAATTCAGGAGTGCCTAATACCTTCTCCCGGGTTAACAGAATTCCTTATCTGGATTTTTAGTTCGCAGACTGTAACAGAGTCAAACTTTCCTCGGTTCGGGATTAAACCGGTGACTTGGGACACCATTATATTCTCAAGTGGAGACTCTGAAAACTTAAATAACTAATCCTGTTCCGACTGTCCTTAAATTGGAAAAACTTCTCTACGCCCTCGCGGGTAAGTAGCATATAGCAATTTATATGAAAAAGGGAGGTGTGACAAGCGGAACTTTTCCATAGCAAAGAAAATGGCTAAGAGTTCTTTCTCAGTCACCGTATAGTTGACTTGGGCATCATTCATGGTCTTATTAGAATAGTAGATCGGATGGAATATCTTGTTGATGCATTGCCCCAATACCGCTCCTACCGCCACATCGCTAGCATCACATTTGAGCTCAAATGGTAAGCTCTAATTTGGTGCGGTAATCATGGGGGTGGTAGTCAAACTATACTTGAAAAAGCTTTCATTAAATCATCATTGAACACAAATTTTGCATCTTTTTCCAACAACTTTCACAAGGGATTCACCACCTTTCAGAAATCCTTGATGAACCGACGGTAAAACCCTGTATGCCCTAGAAAGCTCCTCACCCCTTTAACGGAAGTAGGATAAGGGAGTTTTGATATCACTTCAACATTTGATTTATCCACTTAAATACCATGCTTGGAGATCTTATGGCCGAGGACAATGCCTTCCTCAACCATAAAGTGACACTTCTCCAAATTAAGCACCAAGTTCGTCTCTTCACAACGTGCCAAGACTTTATCAAGATTACCCAAACACTCATCAAAATCAAGATTACCCAAACACTCATCAAAAGAACCCTTCACAACAGAGAAACCATCTATGAAAACCTCGAGAAAGTCCTCTACCATATATGTGAATATTGCCATCATGCACCGCTGAAAAGTAGCTGGTGCATTACATAGACCAAACGACATCCTTGAGAATGCAAATGTGCCATATGGACAAGTGAAGGTGGTTTTCTCTAGGTCTTCAGGTGCAATAAGAATCTAATTATACCCGAAATACCTATCTAAGAAGCAATAATAAGCACGTCTGGCTAACCTATCCAACATTTGATCAAGAAATAAAAGCAAAAAATGATCCTTCTGAGTCACTTTGTTGAGCTTTCTATAATCCATGCATACCCTCCAACTGGTAATAGTTCTAGTTGGGATCAACTCATTGTTGTCATTTGTAATCACAGTCATGCCCCATTCTTTGAGACGCATTGTACCGGTGAAGTCCACGAACTACAGAAATGGAGTAGACAACCCCAGCATCCAACCACTTGATAACCTCTTTCTTGACAGCCTCCTACATGGCCTCATTCAACCTTTTTTGATGTTCCATGGAGGGTTTGGCATCTTTCTCCAATATGAATTTATTCATGAAAAAGGCAGGGCTTATTCCCTGAATGTCCGCCAATGTCCATCTTATTGCTTTCTTTCTCCTTTGGAGCACCGCAAGGGTGGCATCTATCTGCATGTTAGTTAAGCACAAAGAAAGAATAACAGGTAAAGTGGAACAAGGGCCTAAGAATTCATACCTGAGGTGTGAAGGCAAAGGTTTCAACTCCAATATGGGAGGCTTCTTGATTGAGGGCTTTGTTGGAGTCTTCCAGTTCTCAAGATCCAAGGAAAGTTTTTAGGGCTCATATGTATATGAACCCATTCCTTACAAATCATTGACATATTCCACCAAGCCTTTATTCTTAGTCACATCATGGTTCAATAATACAGCTTCCAAAGGGTCTTCCACATTGATCACAACACTAGTGTCTTCAACAATCACCTCTGTCACAAGATCCACAAACGAACATACTTCGTTGCTATTAGGCTGCCTCATTGACTTGCAAACATGGAATACAACTTTTTCATCACCCACCCGGAAGGTGAGCTACCCTGCTTCCACATCAACTAAATCCTTCCCCGTAGCTAGGAAAGGTCTCCCTAATATGATCAGCACCTCATAGTCAACCTCACAGTCAAGTATCACAAAATCCGCGGGAAGCATGAACTTGTCAACCCGAACTAGCACATCATCAATTATCCCCAATGGCCTCTTCATTGTCCTATCCGTCATTTGCAACCTCATAGATGTGGGCCTTGGTTCCCTAATCCCCAATGTCATGAACATAGAATATGGCATCAAGTTAATACTTGCCCCCAATTCACACAAAGCTTTGGCGAAATCAGCACTAATAATAGTGCATGGGATTGTAAAGGCACCGGGGTCTTCTAACTTTGGCGCTATAGAATGCACAATAGCACTCACTTGGTGTGTCATTTTGATTGTTTCACAGTTCATCGATCTATTCTTTGTTACCAAATCCTTCATGAACTTAGCATATCTCGACATTTGTTCTATAACTTCAACCAAAGGCACATTTATGGAAAAACTTTCCATCATATCAATAAATTTCTTGAACTGGTTCTCATTATTTTGTTTTGCAAGACTTTGAGGATACGGTGGAGGAGCCCTTGGCAAAGGAGCCTTGGCTTTAGGCACTACCATTTCCAGTATGTCTATCATGTGTTCCCTAGACGGGTTCACGTCATTTTGTTTCTCCTCCATGTTGTCATAAATGTCTATCCTCACTTTTTCCTTCAAAATCTCATCACTCTCGTGCACATCATTGCTTTGCTCATCATCATCTTGCACCAACACATCATCACTCACAACCTTTATTGGATTAGAGGTACTAGCAACTCCACCTCCACCACTTCTTGTAGTCACTGCCATAGCATGACTCATATTGTTCCCACCCTTCGCGTTTACTACCGTGTCACTTGGTAGTTCCCCCTTAGGGAGAATATTCAAAGCTTGAGAAATTTGTCCAAGTTGGACCTCCAAGTTGAAGATAGAACTATTGTGGGATGCCAATTAGGCATAGGAGTTGGCATTTTTGTTCATCATTTGCTCAAATATAGATTCAATCTGTCCCATCTTATTGTTCGACAAGATATGACCTTGAGACGAAAATAGAGGCGGGTTGTTTGGTTGCTGATACATCGGAGGCCTTTGAAAGCCCGACCCCTGATTCCCTTTATTGTTGTTATTCCAGCCCCCTTGGTTGTTGTTTCCTCCCCAATTACTATTATTGTTGCCACCCTAGTTGCCTTGGTTTCTTTGGTTACCCTAGTTTTGATTGCTTTGGTTGTTGTTGTTGTTGTTGCCACTATTCCGATTTCCTTGTTGATTTTGATTTCCCCAATTTTCTTGAGATCTCCATTATTGTTGATTCGAAGCATTGCCCACATATTGAACCTCTTCACTTTGATCATCATACATATCATCTTGATTATAACCACTACCACTCTACTCAAATTGATCCGGATTGCCTCAAACTTGTTGACGTCATTGCCTCCTCTTGTTGACCATCATATTCACCCCTTCCATGGCATTCAATTGTTTTGGCCCTTGAACTTGTTGCAACTGTGCTTTGGCTAATAGGTTCATTGTAGTAGTTAACTCGGCTATTACTTGGCCATGGTCATGGAGCTCCTTGTGTAGGTGAATGACATTGGTATCACCTTGTGGCACATTAGCTCGGCTTTGCCACATGGAAGAAGCATCTGCCATCTTATCAAGTATTTCACACGCCTCAGCATAATCAGTGTTAATGAAGTTTAACCTGGCGAGTTGGTTAACTACACAGTGGTTGGTAGTGTTGATGCCACGGTAGAATGTTTGTTGAATCGTGGCTTCGGTCATGTCATTGTTCAAACATTCTTTAACCATCATCCGATACCTTTCCCAAATCTCATGAAGCGATTCATTTGGCTCTTGTTTAAAAGCAAGGATCTCATCTCTTAACGTTGCCATATGTTCCCACAAGAAGAACTTTGCTATGAATTTCTCGGCCAACTCATCCCAAGTTGTGATGGAATGGTTGGGCAACCTTTCAAGCCAATCCAAAGCCTTTCCCCTTAGAGAAAATAGGAAAAGCCTTAATCTTAATGTGTCCTCAGAAGTATTAGTTTGCTTGCTCCCCCAACACGTGTCAACAAAACCTTTGAGATGCTTGTAGACGTTTTGATGTGGAGCTCCGGTGAAGAAGCCCCGTTGTTCTAATAGTGTAAGCATGACATTGGTTATTTGGAAGTTACCCGCCCTGATCCGGGGCGAGATTGTTGCACTTGCATATCCTTCGTTGGGCAACACCCGGTGTGCTGCCCTTGGTGGAGCTGGGGGAAGGTTAGGAATATTATCATGAGGTGGTCGGCCTCTCCTTTGTGCTTGAGGTTCAGGTTGAATCTCATCCACATTATCATTATCTACCTCCTCCCCCAATGGCAAATTTCCGGGAACATCATTGTTAAAAGACATTTGACCTAAAAGCAATTCACAAACAAATTAGAAAAATGGAAGGAAAGAAAAACAAAACACACAAATGCTCAGATATATAGCTAAAACCGTCAAATCCCCGGCAACGGCGCTACTATTGAGTAGCGAGGATCGTCGATGAAGTTTTACCCAACAGAGTCGAGATCGAACCACAGGGAGTTAATTTTCTTGGAGTTAGATTTATATCCAAGTCTATATTTAGGTTTTGCTCTTAATTACACTTCCATACATGGTTGATTTGTTTTCTACTTCTACTTATGTTTTATAGCATACAATAGTTAAAACTAAGTACAATGTTTTTGGTGTTGATTTTCATGGGTTTAAAAGGGACTAGGGTGGTGACTTCCAACTAGGTGGATATCTAACAAGTAGCAAGAAACTAGGTCAATCATGTGATTAATTGGGATCGTAGTATAACTATCACACCCGGGTTCTCACTCTATACTTCTCGGTAGTTTGAGTGATTTTGCCCAGTTTGGCTTTCTCAAGTCCAAATGGGTATTCATGCAATATAAGTGATGTTAGTTCAAGTCGAGTATTACTATATCTAGGTTTAACCTTTAATTGGGGCTATCAATTTATTGAGTTCACCCCAATTCCTTGTTAGCCTAGTTTTCCTAGACTTAATCCCTCTTTCTCAAGTGGAGACTAAGTCATAACGGCATGAATCAGTGTTTGCAACCACTAATTCCATAGTTCTAGCAATAACTAGGCTAAATACTACTAACTCATATACATTCAAGGCCTAAAATTCAACACTCATCGAATACCTACACTAGGGTTGGGTCATAACCCTAGCAATGGGTTTAGCTACACATGGAAATAACAGAAATCAAAGATGAAATAAAGGTAGAATACATAATACTAGATTAAAATATGAAAAGCTACTGTTAAAAGTTGATCTATTACAAATTTGCCCAAAATAATAAATTTGGTTGTCTCACGTTCTCAGCAAAAACTAAACTTAACCTTAAAATGTGAAAAAGATCTATTTATACTAAGCTGAAATTTTCTGACCAATATACCCATGCGGAGGTTTCGCGGCCGCGTAATTCTGAATGCGGCCACACTTTTATTTTATGGCCGCATAATATTGAGTGCAGTTCGCATTTCTTTATATCTGAGACTTGTCTGGAACTTGTTTCGCGGACCACGTATTTTTTATCGCGTCTACGTGGGCGATTTTTTGCGGCCGCGTATTCTTGATACGGACCGCTTTCTTCATTTTTGCATAACTTGTAAAGTATCTGATCCTTAGCACACGCTGTCAGTAGAACTCCAATTGAAGTTGCGCCAGTAATTTAGCGGTCGCGTCTTTCTGTCATTATCCGCGCCCATGCCAGTGCCCAAAACCACTTCTCTGAATCTCTACTTTGCAGACCGCAAATTATGGCCGCCTCAGCGTTGATCCTTATGCGGCCGCAATTTTATGTTGCGGTCCGCGCTCTTATCCCAAGTCTTGGATTTGTTCAAGTTTGACTCCTATATGAGTTGATTATGGCTTCTTGGGCTCATTTTGAACAAACCCTGCAAGCAAGCACATTAAGTTAGTTTCCGGGAATACCTTCAGGCATTTTTGACCCAAAAACCTAAGTAAAAAAGAGCGAATAATTGGCTAAAATCCCTACTTATCAGTATGCAATTTCCAATTTATTATGTTAGTAGAACTCTAGGCGAGGCCGAAATGAGGTACCCTCACCTGAAAAATTAGCGCTCGCTTTGCTGAGCGCCTCCAGAAAGTTGAAACCATACTTTCAGTGCCACCCATATGTGTCGTAACCTCTTATCCACTTAAGAACGTTATGCATAAACCCGAGCTCTCGGGTCGATTGGCCAAATAGGTCGTAGAAATTAGAGGGTATGATACCGAATATCGACCCCGAACCACCATCAAATCACAAATATTAGCAGACTTCGTGGCTGACTTTACGCTGTCTTAATACCCTAAGTCGAAAAGGAATTGCTTGTAATCTCGGTGATTTCCTCAAAAATTTGGACCCTTTTTATGGACGGTGCTTTGAACGCAAAGGGGTCCAAAATCGAAATCGTGTTGAAGCCACCTACGGGTAATATAGTCAGGTAGTCCATTACAACTGTGAAATTGACAAACAATGAGACCGAGTATAAGGCCATGATTGCAGGTCTTGAATTGGCGAAAAGCCTTGGGGCCGAGGTGCTCGAAGCTAAGTGTGATTCCCCCTAGTGGTAAATTAAGTCAATGGGATGTTCGAAGTAAAAGAGGAATGAATGCGAAGGTATTTAGAAAAATTTCGAGTAACACTACATTAATTCAAGGAATGTATCCTGCAGTACGTGCCCCGAGATCAAAATAGCAAGGTCGATGCTCTGGCTAACTTGGGGTCATCAGTTGATGACGATGAATTCAGTTCAGGAACAGTCGTACAACTCATGAAATTGGTAGTAGAAGAAGGCCATTTCGAAATAAACTTAACAAGTTTAACTTGGATAGGAGGAACAAATACATAGATTATTTGAAAACTAGGAAATTACCCCGGATCCTAAAGAATTCAGAGCTCTGCGCACGAAAGCGGCAAGATTAGCCTGTCCGAAGGGACTCTATTCAGAAGAACATTCAACAGCCCGCTCATCATATGCTTGGGGCCGGGAGATACTGAATATGTCTTGAGAGTAGTTCATGAAGGCACATGCGAAAACCAATGGGGGCAAAATCTTTGGTTCGAAAGATAATCGGGGCTGCCTATTACTGGAACGACATGGAGAAAGATGCAAAGGACTTCGTACGAAGATGTGACGGCTGTCAAAGACACACACCGATGATCCATCAACTCGGAGAGCTACTAAATTCAGTCTTGTGCCCATGGTCATTCATGAAGTAGGCAATGGAAATCGTCGATCCCCTGTCGTGGGCACATGATAAGGCCCAATTCATACTGTTTATGACCGATTCTTCTTAAAATAGGTCGAAGCTCAAGCGTTCAGGAAAATTCGGGAAAAAAAAGTCATTGGCTTCATTTGGGACTACATAATATGCTGGTTTGGGATACCAGCCGAGATAGTCTTTGATAATGGGAAGCAATTCATCGACGGCAAGGTAAGAAAGTTTTTCGAAGATCACAAGATTATGAAGATCTTGTCAACACCCCATCACCCTAGTGGGAATGGACAGGCGGAATCAAGAAAGAAGACTATACTTCAAAACCTAAAGAAGAGGTTGACCGATGCCAAAGGGAAATGGAAGAAAATTCTGCTCGAAATCTTGTGGTCATATCGTACAACTTCGAAGTCTAGTACAGGCCCACCCTATTTTCTTTAATCTACAGTGTCGAAGCATTGATACTGGTCAAAGTGGGAGAACCGAGCCTCAGGTTTCAATATGCAACCGAAGAATGGAATGGTGTGGACATGAGCACGAGCTTGGAACTATTGGATAAAAGACGCGAGGCCGCCCTAGTCCGGTTAGCTACCCAGGAACAGCGTATAGAAAGATATTACAACCAAAGAGCCAACCTCTGACACTTCAAGATCGGGGACTTGAAGTAAAACTGGATACTCAAACCCGAACGAAGGAAACTGGGATCAAATTGGGATGGATCGTATCGAGTTGTCAGAATTACCGGCAAAAGCTCGTACAAACTCAAAGCAGGAAACGGTATGCAGCCACCAAACAACTAAAACATGACACACATAAAGTAATACTACTTCTAAGGTACGATCTTATTTACTTACTAACAATTGCAGGCAATGGCCAAGGAAGAGTGCGACTATTAGGCCTGAAAGCACGCGTTGCACTCTTTATCCCTCGAACTGATTTTGACCCAAATAGGTTTTTCGGTAAGGTTTTTAATGAGACAACAGTAAATCGTGCTAACTTAGATTTGAAGCCTGTCTTAAATCAAATTCAATGGCCACATCAATAGTATCTGAACCCGCTCAAGATCGACCTCGAATATTGAGGGGACCATCACTCTAAGGTTAAGGTTCTTAGTAGGGGAAGAAGGAACTTGTACTTGAACAACTTAGGCTCGGTGGTTAGGATTTATTGTAAGGGCCAAACGGTCAAGTAAATTGTGCCCACATAGTCCACCTTAGCCGTGATACAAGGTTTTGCACGCTTTCGATCATGTACTTCACACACAGAAATAAATGAAGATTTCCACCTTGCTGTCACATATTTTTGCCTATAGAAACATAGATACTAACCCTATCCGAGGACTATTGCGTCCAAGAGCTACCCCTACCCAGTGACTATCGTCTGAACAAGTTCAGGCAACTCAGGCTACCAAATCCCGGAGGCACAAAACCTATTAGGTAGTGCCTAATACAAAAAGCTATGGCCACCCTAAAAATGGCTCGGAGATGTCTGAAGCTTATAATCAAAACATAAGGCCTTCATAAAAATTCAAAACCTGTTAAAAGGTTACCCTCGGAAAAAACATCATCTAAAATCACTTAAGAATCTTGGAAAAACTTCCGGTCACTCTGAGTTTTCAAAGCCTCGAGCAAATAAAGTTTCATCCAAGTCAGGCTCTGTTCGAGCCTCCAAAAACGAACGACTTATTACTATATTTGATTATGTTCTAAGGCACTAGAAATATTTGCAAGAATAGAAATCATGAAAATATGCTAAAAAGGTAGAGAGTCGAAATTGCCAAAAAGAGAAATTTTATTTATTTTGGAATGTATTTACAAAGTCCTAACAAAACCTGTCGCAAAATAAAAAAATATATATATAAGATAAAAACTAAAAAGGTTTTGACGCATCTTCACCGGGGCCTGAATCGTCGCCAAAACTGTCGGAGCCTTCGAATCCCTCAGAACCCTCGGGCCCTTCGGCACCTTTAGGCTCAGAAAGTTTCTTCGCTTCGGCCTCAAGCTTTTTTGCTTCCTCTATCTCGGCCGCCAGGTCAAAGCATCGAGCCTGAATCTCTTCGAGGGTCTCCCTTTAAGACAGCCACCTCATATATTCGGTATTGGTATTCAGGCGGGCCTTGGCTGCTTCGACATTGGCCTTATACTGGGCCACCATATCTTTGGCATCAGTAGAGGTTGTGTCTAACTTGGACTTTATTGCTTCGTATTCTCTACCGATGGCGTCCCGCTCTACTAGAGTCGAGCTCAGTAGTGCTTGAAGATTGTCATTCAGCTGGGACCACTTGTTGGCTTTCTCCTTCGCCACCCGAGAGGTTTTCTTATCCGAAGCCAGCAGGTTCATTTTGCTCTTCCACCCATCGGTCATGGCTTAGACGTCGTTCATCTCGATTTGGAGTTGGTTGATTTGGTCGATCTTTTGTTGGACCTGCGAGGTTTTGTCGCTAGCCACTATGACAGGTCCTTGTTTCTAACCTCAAAGATCTTTACCTTTTCAACTAGGTCAGCATATTCCCACCTCAAGGTCGAAACTTCCTTCTGAGCCCTATCCAGCTCGGCATGAAAGTCCTTGACGGCCCTATCTTGTTGCTCTCTGAGGAGCTTGTACGTATCCTTCTTTTGAACCTATTCTTTGAGATGATTGACCTCAACTCTATACCATAGGAAGCTCTCGTGGTGAAGTACCTAGGCCTGCAAAATAATAAAAGTCGTGAGAGATATCAAAACCTAAGTAAAATTGAAGAAGACGTAATGATGCCTTACCCGGTTCAGCGCTTGTTATGCCTCATTGAAAAGACACGGCACATCCCCCTCATTCAATTTTGCCTGGTCCTCCTCGATCACCAGGAATTAAAGGTAGCTGGCTACGCCCACGAGAGTAGATAGAACCGGGAATCCTTTAGGGTAGTAAGAATAATCGGTCTCTTACGATCAGGGTCCACGCTCGGAGCGGGAAACTGATTAACCAACTTTAGGCTCAAACTCGGCCCACCAGCTTCTGAAGATACATCCTTCTTCGGGACTTCCAGGTCACCCAACCATGGAAAATCTTCCAAAGTAGACGAATCCACACCGTCGAAGAAGGAATGAAGGGGGGCTGTCCTGACTGTGGACTCCTTCACTTGATTTCTCTTTTCCTTCTTGATCCTCCTCAAGCATGGACTCGGTGTAAGAGGGTGTCCCCATAATTTCTATTACAATGGTCGCTTCCTTCGGTGTAGAACTGTCATCTCGGGAGGTCCCAGTCCTTATCTCCAAATCAACCCCTTGAGTTGAAGGGAGGTCGATCTCATCTCATGGCCCGCCCCCTCAGCTGTGGCCTACTCCCCAGGAGGGGTCGATCCATGGACAACAAAAATGTCATCTTCTTCCAGCTCATCCCTAAACCGGAGAAGCGAGTTGGAATCTGGAACCCACGAGCTAGTACTCTTCTTGGGCTTACGAGCCATCCTCTTCTTCAGATTTACCTCGGGACCTAGGGGCCTGAGGATTTTCTTTTTCTCTTCTTTTTCTCCCCCACAGTAGCCCCAAACTGTCCCGTAACAGAGAGATCAACGGACAAGGACACGTCCTCATCCCCTTCCAAAGGCCTAAGTTCGATGGTCTTAGGCAAACCTATAAAAGGAGGCCTTCCTGGTCCAGCGAGTAAGCTTGATCAGTCCCCCTCGAAAAATTCGGGGACTGCATAAACGAAGTAGGTGGTCGAAGTGAACCGAGGAGACTCGATTTTATTCACAAAATAATGAAGGAGGATCATGATCCTCCAGAGAGATGGGTGGATTTGCCCTAGTCACATCTCGTATATTTTGCAAAAATCCAAAACGACTGGGTCAACCGGGCCCAACGTGAAGAGATAAGTGTATATACTTAAATATCCCTTCATATGAGTAGTGATATCGTCTTCAGGCACGGGGACTACCACATCATTATCTCTCCATTTGCAGTCCTCTCGGACAATGGGGGAGAGTATTTTCAGTGACAGAGTATATATATCTCGATGCCCACTCACCTCAGTCTTGTTTGGACGAGGCCTTCTCAACCTTGAAATCGTCCGCAATTGAACGGCCCCCAGGAATAAACATTTTCAAAGGGGGCTCGGGGGCC
Organism: Nicotiana glauca; assembly: GCA_026770625.1. NCBI lineage: Eukaryota > Viridiplantae > Streptophyta > Magnoliopsida > Solanales > Solanaceae > Nicotiana > Nicotiana glauca. The sequence goes on along the minus strand of MU739082.1, from coordinate 40,167 downwards.
GATTTGGTGGCAGCCACTTTTCGAGCCGCCATCTCAAGGACAACCATTTTAGGAGCAACAGCTTCGGTACCGATGGCCAGTTAGGAAGATGAAGAGGTAGCTTGTTGAGGAATTGATTTAGACATTTTAGCCATTTTTATCTGGAAAAGTTTAAAAATTTAAAGAAAGAACAAAAAGGTTTGAACGAACAAATTTGAAGGCTAAAGAACAGAGGATGAAAATTTGAAGAAAATTTGGGTAAGAACCTAAGAACAACTATGAGAACTTGAAGATCGAGGATAAAAATATGAAGGTTTGAAAGAAGTTAATGATAGCTAGAGAATTCGAAGGTAGAAGCTTGATCAGAAAGTGGAAAAAGAGCAAGGGATAGAAGCTTTTATAGGGGAAGTTCGCGACAGTTCACATTTGGAGGCAACTAGCCGATGATTGACACGTGTCTGAAGTCAGAACAACGCCACTAGTGGGATATTTCGACTTCTTCGTCATTTCTGTTGTAATGTATGGAGGAAGGAACCCAGAGAACATCAATCGTTTCTCATTGTTTCGGTAAACCTACTCTTTGAGAACCGAGAGGACTATTTGTATACGGGTAAAACCGGGGCTAATGAGTACAACCGATTTTCTGGTGAGACAAACGAAGCAAAGACTTAACTGTAAGGAATCGAAATCGAAGCTGGGAGCCTCTCGTATCAAGGCCCCAACAAAACACCTACCCCCGGATCAGGTTCGAGCTACAAGACCTTGGAAAGCATTACCAAATGTCTGCACACGATAACCTTGGAAAGCATTATCAAACGTCTGCACACGATTAACAAAGGGACGTGACGTACGTGTCCGACCGGATATCACGGCGTGGATCTTGGCTCGTATCGGCAGCAGATTAGTGATTAACGAAAAAAAATAAATTTATCTTTCTTAGAATTACACTAGGGGTGGAACTCTCCTACTATATAAAGGAGATAATTTTTATTCAAGGAAGACGCTGTAACATGCATTCCAAGGCAATATACACTTGTTTTCTCTGCTTCTAAGTTGTTCAAAGTTCTTGTTCTTGTTCATAGATATTTGGCTCCGAACCGAGGGCAGAACAGTCACTAAGCTCATACTCGAGCTCGGAGTTAACAATACAACTGGTTTGATTATTTATTTTATCTTTAATTCGTTTATCTAACATTATTCATCATTTGTATTGGATTAACTAACGTATCCTTAAAATCGCATATAGATTCAATTGTTATCCATTTTCAAGGTAAACACCTAAAATACATAATGCATCTCTGTGCAAATAATATGAAAGATTTTGATTGATGTACTTGACTATTATTTTTTTTAATCAAATAAGCAAATCTGAATTCAGAGTTGAGAGTTGGGACATATAATCCTCACCAAAGTCACACAAGTCGGCTATTCAAGACTATATTCGGAAATACTTCCTTTCTTACTTACGTTTTTACAAAATCTTTATGGGATTCCAAATCAAACAGCTGTATTATAAATTGATTTTTGTTAGAAAGAAAGGGCGAAGAGACGAAAGCAACATATCCCATAGTTAATGTATATTAGAAAGTTAACTGCATGTTCTACACTTACATCTTGTTAAGAAAGACAAAAGATAGTTTCATAGAAAAGCTTGAAAGATAATCGAATCTTGTACTTCTACAATGTGACACAGTATCAACTCAACATAACAGCTGGAGTACCATTCTATCTGCAGGATTTCGTTTTTGTTTATTTATTGGCGACTCTTAAACTAGATTTTTTTTGTCACTTTAACACTTAAACATAGAATTGTTCCTATTAGGCCCTTTAACTAAGTCACATTTGTGCCAATTAGATACTTTGTAGTGACATAATTGAGTGCGTGGGGAAAGACGTGGGAAAAATGAGAAAAAGGTTATGAATTATTTTTTTAAAATTATTATTATTATTATTATTATTATTATTATTATTATTATTATGGCATTCTAATGTATTATTCCAATTAAAGCCAACTTTTACCTTACATTTTATTTTTCTTCTTCTTCTTCTTCTTCTTCTTCTTCTTCTCGCGAACCCATCATTTTTTCTCTTAATTTTTTTTTAAAAGAAAGTATAGTGTACATGGATTTGACTATTCTTATTTTGCATGCTTGTTCTCTTTGCACGGCACTTGTAAGCTACTGGAATAAAACTTTACAAACTAGAACGCACAAGTGGTTGATAGAAGTTGCATTTTGACATTAACAGCTTTTAACAAAAATATTACTTCAGCAAAAGAACAAAGCTGTCAAATACACAAATGCAGCTATTTCATAAGCAAAGAAGAAAGCCTTAAAAGCTATCAAATACACAAGTGCAGCTAATTACATATCCAATAATTTTTATAAAAGTTTTTCTTAGATGGTCTACAAAGTGTCTAATTGGCACATATATGATTTAGTTAAAGGGCATGATAGGAACAATATATGGTTTAAATATTTTATACAAATATATGGTTTAAATATTGTATGAAAGTTAAACAATATTTGTATAAAAATTAAATTTAAGTTGTATGATATTATAGTTGTATGTAATTGGGTAGAAATAATGTATAAAAGTTACGGCTAAGTTGTAGATAAGTTGTATGAAATTTGTTTTTACTATGTATAAATCAGATACAAAATATACAAAAGACATATTGTATAAAATATGTATAAAAATTATATTTAAGTTGTATATAACTGGGTAGAAATAATATATAAGTTGTAGATAAATTGTATAAAATATAATTAGTTATAGAATTGTATAATCCAAAAATATGTTGAACTAGAATTGTTGATAATTTTCCCTCTGCTTTTTGTTCTATGATCAGTCCAAATGCTTCATACTTCATTACGATATCTGATACATTCTGGATTGTCCTTATACTTTATGTCCAATTCTGTCTCAATAATAGTAAGGAAAGGATTGAATTGGAAAGCTTCGAGTCGGTTACAGACAATGGAAACTAAATCTTGTTTAGTTACTTGTTATTTTTAAGAATTAAGGACGACACCCACTATAGTGTGTAGCATATATCAAACTCTGTTGCAGCACGAATGATCTTGTCTTCCTTTTTGTGATCTCTACCCCTCTGGCTCATCAGTAAGTGTAGTGATCTGTTAAAGCTAGATTACTATTTAGTTCATGATCCGATGATCCGAAAGTAATATACTTGTTAATAATTCTGTAATGAGTTTTAATATCTATATTTGTTTTGTTCGGTATGGGATTTGATTTGAACTTTTTAACTTTAACATAGTAGTAAACCAAAAATAATATCTGAGACAATAATGCCAAAGCTCATGTAAAAAACAAATAACTGTTATAAATAGAATTTTATTTATGGTAAATGTCTATATTTAGAGAGATTTTAGGGTTTATTACTTAGTGACTAAGTCACTCTCTCCCTATAAATAGAGGGTTCTATTTCATTGTAATTCATCCCAAAAATCAATAAGAATACTCTCTCTTTCTTTGCAATATTGTTCTTCTACTTTTATTGTTTTATTACACGTTATCAGCACGAGACTCTACCGTCTCAATAAGATTAAGATACAATTTTTCTGCTCTTTTAATTATGACTAATATTATGAAAGAAAGTTTGTTGCCCTTGAAATTCCGTGCAAGAACTATATGACATGGGTGTTGGATACTGAAATCCATTTAGATGCAATGGGTCTTGGAGATGCCATTAAAAACAAAAATAAAGCATCCACCCAAGACTATGCTAAGGCCTTGATTTTCTTGTGTTATCACATTGATGAAGGGTTGAAAATAGAATATCTCACCGTCAAAGATCCACTTGTTTTGTGGAATGACTTAAAGGAAAGATATGACAACTTAAAGTTGGCCACTCTTCGCGCGATATGATTGGGCTCATATGAGACTCCAAGATTTTAAGTCTATTGCTAAATATAATTCTGCGATGTTCAGTATTACTTCTAAATTGAAACTTTGTGGAGATACTATCACTGACTATGATATGCTTGAAAAGAGGTTTACAACGTTTCATGCCTCCAATATGGTCCTGCAACAGCAGTACAGAGAGAAAGGTTTCAAGAAGTACTCTGAGTTAATTTCTCTTCTCCTTGTGGCTGAACGAAATAATGACTTGCTCATGAGAAATCACGAAAATCGACCCACTGGGTCTACACCATTGCTTGAAGTGGATGAGGTGTATTTCCATTATGCCAAGCGTGGAAAAGGCCGTGGCCCTATTCGTGGTCGTGGTCGTAGTAGAAATCATGGTCGTGGCCGTGGCCGTGAACAAGGAAGAAATTTTCCTGGTGTTAATCATCCCCAAAAGAAAAATAACCACCAAAAGTGGAAAGGGAAAGATGAAAATCCAAAGGCAAATGGTTCAGAAACTGAATGTTATCGTTGCGGTGGAAAAGGGCATTGGGCAAATATTTGACGTGTACCAAGACATTTGGTTGAGCTTTATCAAGTATTTCTAAAGAACAAAGGCCCTGAAGCTAACTTTGTCTATGAAAATGAATTTGACATCACCCACTTAGATGTGGCAGACTTCTTTTAGCGCCCTTATGAAAAAATAGACCACTTGATCGGTGATGTATCCGTGATTAAAAATGATTGAGTAGTTTAATTTTTATTTTTGTCTATTCATAATAGTTAGTGAATAAACTTCGTGTAATCATAGTTTTTTACACGAGCAGTAGTCATTAGTACCAATAAGTACTATTTATTTTATGGAATAGTATTAGTTTGTTTTAATTATATATGGTAATATTATTTCCAGTATATGGTTCAAAGTAAAATATTACTGTTTCCGCTGAATTGAGTATTGTCTTCTTTGTAAATATTACCAGTCAAAATTTGCAAAGTTAATTATTTTGTACCGGAGACGGACGACCACGGTCCCGGCCTTACCAGCACCGGAGGTGTACTAATCAATGAACCCACGAAACCAACTTTCTTTTATGACAAAATAAACTCACACTGGGCGGCATTCTCTTCAGTCTCCCGATGCAATTGCGCTATTTCAGCAGGCGAAAGGCCTACTGGAATCTCGTTGAGGTCAGGAAGCGCAGGAGCAGGACCCGCGCAAAAGGCTACTGAAGGGGCGAATGCTGGAAAAGCAAAAGCAACCCAGAAAGGTATTTTCTCAAAAATCTGACTTACGCTTTTAGAACAATAAATCCAGTGGAAATTTATCATTGTAATG